>JAGFPH010011163.1:0-19052 GCA_018207615.1 Philaenus spumarius
GCTTCGCACGCCATTCCACATATTGGGATTGTCTTCAATACACAATGCATTGCGTGCTTCGCACGCCATTCCACATATTGGGATTGTCTTCAATACACAAAGCATTGCGTGCTTCGCACGCCATTCCACATATTGGGATTGTCTTCAATACACAATGCATTGCGTGCTTCGCACGCCAAACCTCGTATTAGGGGTATTTTCAACACACAAAGCATTGCGTGCTTCGCACGCCCGCCCCACGGTAGAATCCACCACATTTTCTTTGAACCGGGTACTTCTATGGTATTTCACGTTTTGATCGATTTTGGGGGAACCAAGCGAGCTATAAGGTCGCGTAAAAAAAACAAAATGTGCAGAATAACATCTTACATTTATATTTTTAGAAAAAACTCTAAAAAAAATTCATTCTCTTAGTAAAAATCTCAAAAAATAGTTACTTCCGGTCAAAAAACTTACTTCCGGTTGTTGGATTTTTTTGGCTAACGAACTCGTCCGAGCCACTTACACAACCAACACGTGTACCAAATTTGGACCAAATCGGACTTAAAATGCGACCGCTAGAGTGCGAACACATATATACACATATATATATATATATATAAATATATGAATTTTAATGACACCCCAAAACGTGTTCTGGGGACCATGATCGGTGCTCATTTGCTACTCCCGACCTTGGGTCTCACCATAAGGGCCACTGCAATAGCTCATTTTTCCTATGGAAATTCGCTAATAAGATGCTTATGATCAGGGCAGGCTGTCGCGTAAGTATACATATAGGTGTTTAATGTTAAAGAAATTCATTGTATATGTGTAGCAGCCAGGGCCGGATTTAGCATGGGGCAAAGTGGGCCCGTGCCCATAGCGGCAAATTTTTAGGAGCGGCAAAACTGGAATTTGGGAAGTAATATTACAGTACTGTACTACGTTTTAGAACAAAACTAAAACTCCATTCCAGTTTTACAACAGGATGCGTATGAGCGTCTGACATAGATGTAGTCATGAATGAGCTAATGCCAAGTTATTCGTTTGACTCAAATTAAATGTACGAATGTACACTGACGTGTTTGTGAGTGTGTGTGAGAGATAGATGCGGCCACTGCTTCGTGCATCCTCGGCTCTGTTCGGCAGCGAATCAATAAACTTCGTGCCTTCGGCTAACACCGAGAAAGGCGAGAAATCACAGTTGTCTGTTTTGTCATTCGTTCAGTTCAGTCTTATTGTTGTTTGCTTTTCACTATCAACATTTTTTCACTATTCCTGTGATGCAGCAAAACTCTTCAGTGCGATTCATTCAGTCTAAAACTGATTTACTGTACTTTTGTTTTTAAAGTTTTAAACGTAGTAGGCTATAGTAGTGTAGTGTGTTTTAAAGAAAAGTGTTTTCAAACTCAACATGGATGGACGTAATTGTTTAAACTGTATAATGTATAATAAACTTGAAATACGTGATTTGAAATTGATGTGTCTTTTATTATTTTGCAAAACCACTTCTGAATTTCACCTTGTAAAAATTACGTAATAACGTAATTAAATTTGTAAAAGTAAAATTAGATTTAGCCCCCTCACCTCCTGTTGGTGTAATCATACTGAGATATTAATAAAAATTTAGTATAATATTTCTCTAAAGATGAAACATTTATTTGTTTGTAATTCAAACTACATATATTACAACCGGAAACGTTGTGGCACTGGTTCGTTGATTCAGTTTTACGTGTTTTTTATACCTTCTGTTGTTTTTATTCAATTGATAGCAAGGCAGCTCAAACTCCTAGAGAGTTCTTGACTGAATTTATTGAACTATATCGGAATTTTACCTGCTTGTGGCTCATTAAGAGCAAAGGATACTCCGACAGGAATAAAAAAGATCATGCGCACATAGCGCTCGTTCAAAAATACAAGGAGTTTGATCTGTTGTTAAAAAAATTAATGCATTGCTTACGGTCTATAAGGAAGCACTATCAAAAGTTAAATATTCGTCAATGAAGATTGGACAAGAAATCGTTGCATGTAAACAGTACTCACACTTTCAATTTATTGTAACGATAAATTGTTACGATTTATCGTAGCGTGTAAACCGGGCTTAAAGCTTAATGGTGCTCGACCGGGATATTTTGACAATAATATAAGGATACCTTTGGATTCATCAAAATTTTAACTTTCTAAAACTGCCATTCAATCAAACGTCACTTGCATAGTTCCAAAGATGGAATTGTCTGTAAACCTTTGCAATTGGACAAATTTCAACGAATAAAACAGTATATTTTGAGTTCGAGATATCTCTTATAATTCGAATTATTTCAATAGACTTTTTTATATCTATTTATAGACCAAAGTTCAATCTTTCTTTTGGTGTAAAGCAAACTATATTTACTCTAACGGTTTTGTTCGTACAGTTCTGAGAAATACCGACAAATGGGAAATTCAAAACTCGACTTTCTCACGCTCCCGAAGTAGCACTTCCAACGGGTTTTCACACAGAACGTCGTTTTGTATGTGTCCGTGAGAAGTTCAATTCGTTTGATCTAATTTTGTGATTCAAGTAAAACTAAGTTAAATACTATCATGAAATTATAATTTACAAGTATACAGTTCAATTCTTTGATTTATTCTCTACACTTTCTTATAATAATATTTCATATTTGGGCAAGGAATATGTTCCTAAATTACTATTCATACTAGGCCTAAAATTTTTACAACTTTTTATGTAGGCCTAAAGTTGAACTTTTTCCTTTCGTTACTAAACATTTTTATTTCTTGAGCTAATAACTTTGTAAATTTTACATCAATCATTTTACTGGCATATACAAATTCTTTGAACCTTTCTGTACAAAAAAAGCTATTGAACAGTTTTGGATTGGTTTATAATTACTATATTTGGCGAATTTTTGAAAATATGCTTGCACAACCACCGAAATGGCTTGACTTCAGAAAAATGATAGCGTTAACACTTCTAGTGTTAATTGTGGGGAGGGCGGCAATTTTGGGGGGCCCATAGGCGCAAAATATGTAGATCCGGCCCTGTGTGTAGCCCCCATTTAATTACTGTATTATTTAATGTTAAGGGTGCTGTTCAATTTCATTACTTTGACTTCAGTAATCGAATTGCAAATGGGGTTTTTTATATCACTTAAGAATCATACTACACAAACTTAGCTTCACAGCTTGTAGGAAGTTTGTGCAATTTTTGTTATGTGTGGAGGTATGTAACTCATTTTAATCGATTTGATTGTAGTGGCCATATTGTCTACACAATCCTAGTACTAATATCTGTATATTATGGAATTTTTAGTTGAGTAGGTTTTGAGCATAATATACAAAAATTAAGTGTATAAATGATTATTTAATTTTAACTGTAGTTGTCCCATTTCATCCCTTTGACTTCGATGAAGTATTCGAATAGTGAATAGTATGTGTATCACGAATAACATTGTACAGTTTGAGATTATAGCTTGTAAGAAGTAAGTTTGTAAGTAAGTAATTGTAATATCTTAACACTCCTGACGTTAATATGGATAGTGTTTAAAATTTTCCCAGTAAAATCGGTCGGGTAGTTTTTGAGTCGATAGAGGACAAATAATTATTCATTTTTACTTTCTCACTATACTATAGTGTAGAGAAAGTATAGTGATCGGAAAAACAATCGTTGAGATTTTTACGGAAATATCCGTTTTGGGACCCCCTGAGTTTAAAAAAGTGTTTTTTTACAAAATGTCTGTCTGTATGTATACAAAGCTAGAGAGAAAACTATTCGATCGATTTCGAACAAATTTGCACCAAACATGTCAATTAGGCCTGTAAAGATGCACGAAAAAAGATTTTGAAAAACAACCCCATTTTTGCCAAAAAAAACCCACCAAAAAGTCTTATATTATTTTTTTATAAAAAAACGGCTCCAACGATTTTCTTAAAATTTCGCTTATTTGTAGCCATAAATGTAGTCCTACCCTTCCATATGCAAAAAACCGCATCTTTCTAAAAATTCTCGTTTAGCTAATAATAATAACTGATATTTAGGGGTTTTTGGCCAAAAAAGGGGGTTAATTTTTTAATATTTTCAAAACCTTTTTTCGGGCATCCATGCAGGCCTAATTGGCATGTTTGGTGCAAATTTGTTCGAAATCGATCGTATAGTTTTATAGTTATAGGAAATAATTATAATATTTTTATTAGTCACTCTCCTACTTTAATGTATCCCCTCTCCTACTTTAATACAATTTTGAAGTCACAGTAAATCTGTTTAATAAATTAAATATGTTTGCGAGAAAGTATGTGCCAGTTTCTGGTACCGTTTATTACAAATAGAGATTGCGAATTGTCTTTAGCACAGCAACGATGCCTGAAATGATTGCTACAGAGTTATGAAACACACTGTATATTCCATGTAGAAAGTAAACAATCAAATTTTAATATTTAAACTTTTTTCAAACAAAATCCTTATACAAGTGTTCACGGTCTGATATCAATTCACCGACAAAAACAATACTTGGTATCCAAACCTAAACACAAAGACATAAATACAAAGTTTACTTGCAAGCACAAGTCCCATATATCAGCTCTCTAATACATACACAAAACTGAATTTATCTTGCGTGGGGCGCTCATTTCTCATACGTAACGAGGCTCTATGTAGGGCTATAAATGTCACTATACCTTATATATGTCTTCAAAGTTCATAATGTGATGTCTTTCTTCTATAAGTGGTTTTGTTTCGACATCGTTCTTTACTTCCATCATGAACAGTGCACTATTTCGGTGGTATACTTATTAGAGAATTTCCATAGGAAAAATGAGCTATTGCAGACATAAGGTCGGGAGTAGCAAATGAACACCGATCACGGTCCCCAGAACACGTTTTGGGGTGTCATTAAAAATCGTATATATATATACGTGTTCGCACTCTAGCGGCCGCGTTTCAAGTCCGATGTGGTTCAAATTTGGTACACATGTTGGTTGTCTACGTCGCTCGGACGAGTTCGTTAACCAAAAAAATATGCGGAATGGCGTGGGAAGCACGCAATGCTTTGTGTATTGAAAATACTCCCAATATGCGGAAGGGCTTGCGAAGCACGCAAAGCTTTGTGTATTGAAAATACTCCCAATATGCGGAATAGCGTGGGAAGCACGCAAAGCTTTGTGTATTGAAAATACTCCCAATATGCGGAATGGCGTGGGAAGCACGCAATGCTTTGTGTATTTAAGATAGTCCTAATATGTTGAATGGCGTGCTAAGCACGCAAAGCTTTGTCTATTGAAGATACTCCCAATATGCGGAATGGCGTGCGAACCATTTTGCAGCTATTCAGCACCGTCGTGAATAAATCTATTTTCCAAATTGTTAGTCTGTTGAAACCCTAAAACAAAGGCCTATAAACTTAGTTTTGGAAATTTGCACAACTCACGTCAGCGGTTCAGCTGCGTGATCGAAGTATTGTATACTACTGCGGGTTGGAAATGTAATTGATGGGTAATGTACGTAACTCGATCAAGTAGCAATACCCTTTTCGCGGGTTCGTACACTACAATATGCTATTAACAGTTCAATAACAATGCATCCAGTGGTTCAGTGGCAATACTTATTTCTATATTTACTCACACAATACAATAATACAACTATATACGGTTTGATACATTAGCCTTTACTTATCCTACGTACATTTCTTTTACTAGGTATTGACCCTTACAAGACAGACTGGATTACAGTACCGGCAACTAAAGCGTGTTACTTTTATGTTAATAACCCCAAAACTCTAAATACAACGTGACTTTAACAATAGACCAAAATACTTTGCTTTGCTCACTCAGTGTTTTGTCTCCCTTCACTTGAGATCTCGATGGTCCAAACTGATCGGAAATCCCCGTCTCGATTTCCTGGCCGCACTTTTCACGACGAACTGGCCCAACTTCCGGCCCAACACACTAACAACAGACTGGCCCAATTCCCAGCCCCTCGTTGATCACCCGACCACTCTACTCTGGCCCATCGACCACAATCCTCTGGCCCATCGACCACAATCCTCTGACCCCGATTCTAGACCAGGATTATACTTTATAACCCGTCTAGCTTCCTGTTGACTTCTCCAAAACAAACCATAGCAACCGTTCCGTGTTCCGCGTTTAACGAACTTTCACGCGACCTTGCTACAATTTCCGTACTTATACTATACTTCCTGGTCTGTCTTACAGGTTAATACCTTTACATACAAAACACTAACTTATTACGTTTGTAATAAGCGCACCGCCTTACCGACAATGCAGTGAATATGTGAATTTATATTACCAGATTGGAATGTTTTTGCTTGTCAGCTTTAACGTAGCCTTTGTTATAAAACTTTACTTGTAAGTTTACAACTATGTGAATTTAAGTCTACATTTAATATTGTAATATTTCAAACTCTTAAAGTATAATTTAATATCTATGTAATTCAATTTTCTTCTTTAAATACCTTCAGTACAGCCTAAATATTAAATTTTATGTAACTAGCCTATTTACAAACCAAAGCCTAGCTTAGACAATTTATATAATTTTGTACAAATTTAAAGCTGTGTAATTTTTAACAAATATGGACCTTTAAAAAACCTATCATTTAAATAACGATATCTCCGATATATTTTGAGCCTATAACCAATGAACATTTTAAAGTTTACCATGTGGTCTCTAGACATGTAGCAACAGGTAAAGTAACATGACAAGTTAACTTTGGTTAAGTCTTGTATTAACAGTTAACATTTTTATTTTAAAATACCTGCTTGTCACCTGTTATCAAAAATTTTATAAAGGCAAACTTTTAACCTAAAGGCTTTTCACTATGTTTGGTTTTAAAGCCTACCTTAATTCTAAAAACATGTATTTTGTTTTTATATGCAGTGTATAACTGGTGCAAGTACTACCCATATGTTCTGCTTCTAATTGCAACTACAACACCATGTTTGCTTCTAAATGCAACTACAACACCATTTTGCTTCTAAATCCAACTTCATTATGCAACTTTAATGGTTATTTTCTGCGACAGTGCCTGGTTTTTTTTTTGAAATAGCTATGAACTTAAATAAGAAATTTTACTAAAAT
The DNA here is from genome assembly GCA_018207615.1 of Philaenus spumarius. Taxonomy (NCBI): domain Eukaryota; kingdom Metazoa; phylum Arthropoda; class Insecta; order Hemiptera; family Aphrophoridae; genus Philaenus; species Philaenus spumarius. The sequence goes on from JAGFPH010011163.1 coordinate 7,070, forward strand.
CTGCAGTGAACTTTGTAAGAAACTTTTTGAATAGGTTGTGTACTGTTTTGTGTCTTGTAACAAATGTACAATATTTAATATATGTCTTTTATAATTAATAATCTTGGGAGGAGAGCTATAGCAAGTTTCGAACCTCAGTCCTCTAAGGACTAAAATTAGAAATTATATACATATTTTTTTATTATAGAGAGACGTCTCACAATTTCATTTAATGCTTTATTTTTTTTATTTAATTATACTTAGCTTTACAGTTGGCCAAGGACACAAATGTTACTTATTAATAAATCCATGGTACTATATGTTAAATTTTTGTAATTTTGTCTAATTAATAATTTTTATATAAACTTTGTAATCATTATTAATGGGGAGCGTTTTTTGACTTTTAAATTTTTGGAGAGGGAACTTTTAAATTCAACTTAAATTATATTTTGTGATCTAACCTTTTTCTTTTTTTCTGTATCTAAGGGCATGTAAATTTTTTATTTTTTTATAACTAAGGGCATATGATATTTTTTTTTAATATTGGTTAATAAACCTAAATTTAATCTAGCTTTTCCTTTATTGAGTTAACCTCAAAGTATAATAATATTTTTGTAAGTGATCAGCTGAGACATTTCTGCAGTTTGGTGATTTTTGTTTTAAAGGTAAGTCTTTGAACATGTCCAGTCTATGTGGCCCAGTATAGCTTCCGATTTAATTTATTCGTTTTTATCTAAGACTGGTACAAACTCTAATAACTAATATACTAAAATATATCTTTATTACACATTGCACAACAAAACACAGCTCAACCGTGACCAGCTAAAATCAATGGTATAAATGATACACCGTTGGGTTTGTCTTTATATTGTGTACATTTTTTATATCTTAACAGTTTTTCGTAAAATCTTTATGATTTTTAAATATTTAACTTTGAAAAGTTTGAACCGTCGCCATCTTGAAGTGGATAACTGAATTAAAATTAAATTTTGAACCTTTTTTATTTTCTCCCCCTATACCATAGTATATGGAGAAAGTATTGTATTCGTCAAAATTTTCGAGTTTGAGTTTTTGGTAGAAATATCCGTTTTGGGTCCCCCTGAACCTATAAAAGTGGTTTTCGGAGTGACGTCTGTGTGTGTGTCTGTGTGGATGTTATCAGACCTAGAGCCTAAACCAGTCGTCCGATTTTGATGAAATTTAGTATGGAGGTACTAATTCACGGTGTCTCCAGGCGTTTTTTATTTTTTTTTTCATTTTTGTGCATTTTTTATTTTTAAGAGTCATTTTCCCATAAAAACCCCTAAAATAACGGAAAAATCTACTTTTCTCAAAAACGGCTTTAACGATTTTGATTAAAATTTTATAGTTTATTAGGGACCTAAAGTAATATAAACTGTATAATTTTAATCAAAATCGTTCGAGCCGTTTTTGAGAAAAGTTGGTTTTTCTGTTATTTTATGGATTTTTATGGAAAAATTACTCTTCAAAATAAAAAAATAAATATATTTTTTTTAATTTTACAAAAGAATGGTCATATATAAAAATACCCCCGTTGCAGCAAACCTTCTTTTTCATACACTTTTGGCTTAATGAAATAATATGTTTTTATTAAGTTCTTATAATGAGGGAGAAAGTATGTGTCAGTTTCCTGATACCGTTAATTATATTATGGAATAATCAATAACCTGTGCAATTCATTTGTACCGGGAGTCTTTATTCGCACATTTAATCGATATTGAAAGGCAGTCGGACGCGTAATCATCGCATCCTCAATAATTGCGGCTTTGGGTATCTTGTAATTAGGCGTCCAATTACAGTAGAAATCACATCATAAGTACAGTCAAGGTAATATCAAACTAGACACTTCTAGAACCTTTTTTACTTTCTCCCCCTATACCATAGTATATGGAGAAAGTATTGTATTCGTCAAAATTTTCGAGTTTGAGTTTTTGGTGGAAATATTCGTTTTGGGTCCCCCTGAACCTAAAACAGTGGTTTTCGGAGTGGCGTCTGTGTGTGTGTCTGTGTGGATGTTATCAGACCTAGAGCCTAAACCAGTCGTCCGATTTTGATGAAATTTGGTATGGAGGTACTAATTTACGGTATCTCCATGTGTTTTCTTAATTTTTGTGAATGTTTTATTTTTAAGGGTAATTTTCCCATAAAAATCCTTAAAATAACGGAAAATCTACTTTGCTCAAAAACGGCTCTAACGATTTTGATTAAAATTTTATAGTTTGTTAGGGACCTAAAGTACTCTAGGAACTATAAAATTTTAATCAAAATCGTTCGAGCCGTTTTTGAGAAAAGTTGGTTTTTCCGTTATTTTATGGATTTTGATGGGAAAATTACTCTTAAAAGTAAAAAATTAAGTTCCTATAATGAGGGAGAAAGTATGTGTCAGTTTCCTGATACCGTTTATTTAGGACTAAGTCGTGATGCTGAATTTCACAAATCTTAAACCGTTCAAGAGATAATATTTTTTCCCAAAACACATATTTATACAGGGATATTCAGGCCTACACGGCAATGTCTCTGAAGCTCACATTCTATAGCTAAAAATAAGAACAAAGATCATATAAACATGGGCCCGAAAACACTTCGTTTTCCAAATATCTCAATTTTGTTTTTACAAAATAATTCATATCTAAAGAACGGTTTGACTGATTGAGTTCAAACTTGGCATGAAGTTTAACCTAACAAAGGTCTATCTCAAGAACAATAAACAGTATCGGTTAACTGACACAAACTTTCTCCCAACTTACTGTAGTCAAAATAATATTGTTTTTAATCATTTTATTTACTACTTTTTAGAACAAAACAAAAAAATAATATTCTACCTACGTCAATCGTATAAAAAAATTATTGTCCCAGGCGGGATTCGATCGCACGACCTTTGAATTACTGGCCGTGCTCGCTACCGTGGTGCTACCCAGTGCGGCCGCTGCCGCGATGCTAGATTGACAACACAAACTTGTTTATTTTTAAACATTTCCCCATAATTATAAAACGCCGAAGTTTTGATAAAAGCGGGTGGTGTCATTTTGTTTGGCATCTTAAGCACTATAAATACTGAAAATTTGATCAAAATCGTTAGAGCCGTTTTTGAGAAATTTGCATTTTTGTCGTTTTATTATGGGTTTTAGGGGTAAATTACCCTTAGAAATTAAGAATTCCAAAAAATGAAAAAAAAAACGCCTGGAGATATTAGGGTTTAGTACCTACATACCAAATTTCATGAAAATCGGACCAATAGTGTCCTCTCTGGTCGTGTATACGTACAGACAGACTGACAGACAGACACCACTCTAAAAACACTTTTTTGGGTTCAGGGAGCACCAAAACAAAAAAAGTCCATTAAAAATATTTTTGGGTTCAGGGAGCACCAACACAGATAATTGCACTAAACAATTTTTTGGGGTTCTGGGAGCACCAAAACAGATAATTCAACTGAAAATTCAAATTCGAACATTTTTACGAAAACAATACTTTCTCCATATACTACGTATAGGGTGGAGAAAGTAAAAATCGATTCTATCCAATTATGCGTTTCAAATGGCGGTTGTTTGGAAATTTCAAACCTAAATTACTCAAAAACAGTACATTTTAAGCAAACATATCAAGACATCTTTTTTGTAGCTCTTTTGGTTCCCTATCGGATGGTGTAACTGTCAAAACAATCGGATTAAAGATAACAGCTGAGTTAAAGATAGGCCTACTGACAGCAAATGTGCGTACAATGTGGCTGTGTTTACTGTGTTGGTGTAGGATGCCGGCTAACGAACTCGTCCGAGCGACGTCGACAACTCCGACCGACGTGTGTGCCAAATTTTACCAAATCGGATTTAAAATGCGGCCACTAGAGTGCGAACACATGTATACGTATAATCTTTAATGACACCCCAAAACTTGTTCTGGATACCATGATCGGTGCTCATTTACTAACTACCCTCGACCGTATTTCTTACCATAAGGGTCACTGCAATAGCTCATTTTAACTACGGAAATTCGCTAAAAAGATCTGTTTTACAGAGGCTAGTTCCATAACAATACAAATCTTCAAAACATACACTACATCAGCTGTTTACTTTGCGTACAGCTGTTTAGTAAAACAAAGAGGTATAATTACTTGACGCTGAACACATGTAGTTTAGTTTGCGCACTTTATTAAACAGCTGTAGGAAAATTCCATTCAAGTAAACCGAATATATATATATATATAGTGTTACACAAAACGACGAATGGCTCATGTAGGCCTACACCAACTAAACCATACAATATGTGCTACTTGTCTAAATCAATACGTTGGGTAAATCGTCTACATTGACCCGGACTTAGCTTCACTACAACTGCCCTTGTTGTGTCTGTTGACATTTCAGGGTTGGCAGCAATGTTATTGTTGCTTCCCCTTGTACTGTAAAATCTAATTTAATTTTACCCGCGGAACTGTGCAATATCATAAAATGACTTACAGAGACCAGACCGAGCGGAGCCGTGATTGTTCTTTTTGTAAACGGTTAGAGTGAGACATATACTGAGTCAGAAAGACGTGTCAATTTATATATACTGTTTTTTGTGTGAAACGTTTACTTTCTGGTGTTTTTATTATACAGGGCGTCTCAAAAAATGTGGACTAATAATTCACAAATGCGATTAAAAATAGTTCCTATAATCATAGGTCCTTAAATGCTCCGTTTTCAGTTCGGCCGTCATTTTATTTTTATTACGAACTCAATTTTACTTTCTCCCCCCCCCCTCCAGCTCTCTAGTCTTAATAGAAGTATAATAATAAATATTTATTATTTTAGGGGTTGTTTCAACCGTTAAATCTAAATTAATTCTATGTCTCATACCAGGTCATGATCTATATGTGTGCCAAATTTCATTAAAATCCATCCAGTAGTTTTTACGTGATTGAGTAACACGCACACAGACAGACACCATTAGATATTTACTTTCTCCACCCTATACGTAGTATACGGAGAAAGTATTGTTTTCGTCCAAATTTTCGAATTTGAATTTTCAGTGGAATTATCTGTGTTGGTGCTTCCTGTACCCCAACATATTTTTTAGTGGAACTATTTGTTTTGGTGCTCCCTGAACCCAAAAAAGTGTTATTTTGGTGATGTCTATCCGTGTGTGTGTGTGTTAGGATGTGTTCAGAGCTGGAGACCATACCAACGGTCCGATTTTGATGAAATTTGGTATGTAGGTGTAGTTCTGGAATATCTCCAGGTGATTTTTTCCCATTTTTTCTAATTTTTGATTTTTAAGGGGTTTTACCCCTCCAAAAATGGCAAAAAACGAGAAAAAACAAAAATTTCTCAAAAACGATTTTGATAAAAATTTGGCTTATTTGTAGACCTTAATGTACCTTACCATATGCAAAAAACAGAATTTTTCTAAAAACTCTCGTTTAGCTAATAATAATAACTGATTTGTGGGGGTTTTTGGCCAAAAGGAGGGTTGTTTTTCAAAACCTTTTTTCGTGCATCTCTATGCAGGCCTGATTTACATGTTTGGTGCAAATTTGTTCGAAATCGATCGAATAGTTTAATAATAACTATAATATGCATGTGTGTTACATGCATCTAATATTTTCCATGGTATGTCCTACTTTTGCAATACTAAATAATTCGACCACGCAGCTGAACCGCTGACGTGAGTTGAGCAAATTTCCAAAATTAAGTTTATAGGGTTTCAACCAACAATTTAGGAAATAGGTCTTTTCACGACGGACGCACGCCATTCCGAATATTGGGAGTATCTTCAACACACAAAACATTGCGTGCTTCGCACGCCAACCCCACGGTAGAATCCACCACATGGCTTTGAACCGGGTACTTTTTATGGTATTTTACGTTTTGAAGATCTGAAATTATGATTTTAGTAACTTTGATCCCCCCAAACCCCTTCTAAAATTTCGAAATTTTGCATACCCTTTCTTAGTGAGCACCTATAGCCCTAGAGGAAGCTACATACCAAATTTCATTGCAATCTGTTCCGTAATTTTGGAGAAATCGTGATTTAGTAATTTTTACCCCCTAAAATTTCCAATTTTTTAAAACCCTTTTTTAGTGAACACTTAAGGCCCTAGAGGAAGCTACATACCAAATTTCATTCCAACCCGTTCGGTAGTTTTGAAGAAATCGTGATTTAATAACTTTGATCCCCCAAACCCCCCCTAAAATTCCGAGTTTTTTCAAACCCTTTGTTAATAAGCACCTATGGCCCTAGAGGAAGCTACATACTAAATTTCATTCCAACCCGTTCGGTAGTTTTGAAGAAATCGTGATTTAATAACTTTGATAGCCCCAAAACCCCCCCTAAAATTTAGAATTTTTTCAAACCATTTCTTAGTGAGCACCTGTGGCTCTAGAGGAAGCTACATTCCAAATTTCATTTCAATCCGTTCGGTAGTTTTTGAGAAATCGTGATGAGTGAGTCGGTGGGTTTTGGCTTTTATATATGTAGAAGATATATGATTTTTAATGACACCCCAAAACGTGTTCTGGGGGCCGTGATCGGTGCTCATTTGATACTCCTTATCTTGGGTCTTACCATAAGGGCAACTGCAATAGCTCATTTTTTCTGTATAGAAATTCGCTAATAAGCAGAATAACTTCCCACATTTATCTGTTCGAATAAAACACTAACATACTTAAGAAAAATTTCATAAAAACTTTACGTCTGGTCAAAAAACGTGATTTGGTTTGTTGGATTATTTTTGCTAACGAAACGTCCGAACGAATTAGAAAACCAACGAGTGTACCAATTTTGAACCAAATTGGACGTAAATTGGAGAGTGCGGCCGTTAGAGTGTGAACACACATACACAAGTCGCAATGACACCCCAAAACGTGTTCTTGAGATTATAATCCGTGCTCATTTACTAGTTCCGATCTTAGGTCTCACCATAAGAGTCGCTGCAATAGCCCATCTTTCCTATGGAAATTCCCTAATCCTATTACTTTAAGTGAGCAATTCTTGTTTCAATCTTTGTACCTATCTTTGTATCTGTCGCGGATCTCGAAAACGGCTCTAACGAATTCAAAGAAATGTTGTATTTAGTTGTAGTTTTGTTTTTTAAGTACACCCCTATAGTCGTATTTCGTGTAAAAACGCATTTTTTTGAGAAAATCTAATTTAAAAGTTGACAAATTTTAACATAGGGTCTTATGGGTTGCCATGTTGGTTACAAAATAACTACGAAAAAATAGTAAATAAAGCGATCAAAACAGCTGTTTATAAACAAGCCAATTTATACTGTTTATCAGCTGTTCATTGGATAGTTTTTAATTACAGTTAAAAAAACAAGCTAATTTATACTGTTTTAGCACGTTGGAATTAGAATAAATTGGGCCTGATTTAATAATTTATTTTGTCAAAAAAAAAGGTAAACTTGGCAAAGATGGGTAAATTCGAATAGTCAATTTTGTAATATAGGCCTGGCTCATTTCTGAAACATAGTATTGAGGTTATGTTAATCCTGCAATAATTGTTACTATATTTAGGCCTGGTTTCAAAACTTTAGTTGACAGAAGATAGTAGAACTAGGACTAAAATCGTAATGAAAGACTCTCATGTTTCTAAAGCATATATTTGAGGTTATAATTAATCTTCTAATTACTGTTAATATATTTAAGCCTGGTTTCATAATTTTACAAACCTATGTACAAACGAGCCAAAAATAACGAGTTTCTTTAGTGAATTTTTCAACTGCGAGCGAAGCGAAGCAACCATCTGAGGCAGAAGGCCGAGGCGGGGTTGGGACGCGAAGCGTCCAGGTGCAGAGCCCCTAGTAATACTGGTAACAAACAGTACTCCACCACGGCGCAAGTTATGTGATACGCATACACACGTAAGGCCAGGGACACACGGGCCGGCGGAACCACCGGCCGGTTTTTCGCCGGATCCGGCGAAATGTAAAAGAGTGAACATACTGATCCGGGTAAACGGCCGGATTGTGCAGTAAATGTATTATTAAAAGTCTTATTATTATTAGCCTATTATTAAAGTCTCTTCAGTTGTGAGAAAGAAATGAAACTGTCAAGACGGAAGAAATTAGCCGTGCTGTGTTCTTGTCCTTGTATACCTCCAAAGATCTGTCCCATAGTTCAGGTCTTTCATGAACTAAACTTATCAATAAATCAATATCTATATCCGTAGACATGACTACACGCTCGGACACTATTTAACACAACAAAACCAACTTCTGAGGGTTGAGCGACGACTGAAGGGCAATGTTGCCAATACAAATCAGGGAAATTCCCACCAACACCTTCAACAATACCAAAAGTCACTGCTGGAGGGGTGGACCGGCTAAACAGCCTGACCGGCAAAGTAGAGAATACCCGGTGGAACCGCCGGTCGCTTTTGGCGCCGGTTCGGCCGTTTCGCCGTCCGGGCGCAGTGTGTCCTGACTCATGCCTTTCAATGTACTTCTACTTCGCCGGATCCGGCGGAAAAACCGGCCGGCGTTTCCGCCGGCCCGTGTGTCCCTGGCCTAAAATACCATAAAAATACCCGGTTCAAAGCCATATGGTGGATTTTACCTTGGCATGCGAAGACCGCAATGCATTGTGTATTGCAAATACTCCCAATATCAGGAATGGCGTGCGAAGCACGCAATGTATTGTGTATTGAAGATACTGCCGATGCACTGTGCATTGAAAATACTCCCAGTATGCCGAGTGGCGTGCGAAGCATTTTGCAGCTATACAGCACCGTCGTGAATAGATCAAGTTCCCAAATTGTTGGTTGAAACCCTAAAACATAGGCCTATAAACTTAATTTTGGAAATTTGCTCAACTCACGTCAGCGGTACAGCCGCGTGGTCGAATTATTTGTGTTGTACACGACCTTGTAGCCCGTCCGGTTCCCCCAAAATTGATCAAAACGTAAAATACCTTAAAAGCGCCACGTGGCGGTTTTACTGAGGGACAGCTTCTTGTTCGCGACGATCGGAACGAAGCAGCGCGTGAACCCGGGCTGGAGGCTAACAATTTTTACTAATACTAGGGGAGACCCCTGCGTGCTCCGCACGCCAACCCCCAATGGAACCTTCTAAAAACAAATGTTATGTTTTATTTATAATAAAGTTATATGATTAATAATAATAACCTCAAAATTAAGATAATAAATAATGACAAATGTTCAAATCAAATTATTTCTTATATTTCATAACAGCAGTTATAATAATGGTTAAAAGAACCAGCAAGGCTCAGGTCTAAACTTTAAAACCCTAACCTAAAATCTAGAAATACAAACATAATTGCTTCAAATTTTGAAATCAGCTGTTAATGGAAATATTGGAACAGACAGCTATATATTATCTGTTCTTTTATTCAATTTATTGTTTTGGTAATAAATGTAAATACATGTGTTGGTTTATTATTCTAGGCCTAACCTAAGAATTTTTTCCGACTAAATTTACAAATATTGAAATAAAAAAAGGTTTTTATAGAAATGAATTATAGCCTATGTTACTCAGGTAAAGTGTAGCTTTTTATCAGTAAAACTATTTTTTCAATCGGTTCAGTAGTGCCAGAGATTACCCCCTACAAAAAAACAAACAAAGAAACTTTACGTCTTTATGATATTAGTAAAAATGTATGAAGAGTTAATAGAACTTCCAAAAATCACACTTATAAGATTTCTCTATGTGTGTGTCAACGTGTATCTTTTATAGGTTAATAAGTAGCAGATTTTATTTAAAAATATAATTTACTTTAACTGTCATATTATTTTACAGAACAGCTGTTTTATGTTTTTAATTTATTTATTTAATACCAAATGTTTTAATTTAAACTGCTGAACAGCTGTTTTATGTTTTAATAATTTATTTAATACCAAAATGTTTTAATGTAAACGGCAAAACAGCTATTGTATGTTTTAAAATTCTCATGTATTTCTTATGGGGATTTTTCGTTTTTCTGGGATCTCAAAAACCCCTTAATTTTTAATTTTTGGAAAAAACTTATATTTTTCCCTTGTTCCTTGAATCGATACCTTTAATTTGACACCCCTCCCATCATCCTCCGATTTACCAAATTCCCACAATTTTGAATCTAAAATTTTGCTTACAGAATTATATATAAGGATATTTCGTGCACGCAGGCAGCTATTCAGAGCGTTTGCGTGAGTAGACAAATTTCCAAATAATTTGATAAAACCGTAAAACATATAAACTTAATTTTCTAAATTCGTTCAACTTACGTCAGCTGTTCAGCTGCGTGATTGAATTGTTTAAAAATCATCATTGTTTATATATGAAAATTTATAAGGTGCTTCCATGGTGTTTTTAGACATTTATATGGAGTTTTATAAGTAAGAGAAACCTGGTAATTATTATCAGATTTTCATATACCCTAATTTATTTTATCTTCAACTAGGGGGCTTCGCCCCCTACTCATTCCACTCGCCAACCCCCACACCACCTCCTATCGCTTCGCGATCTCCGGGGGTGCCCCGTTCAACTTAATTTTTTCGACTTCATAATCGATTTCATGAATTTGTGCGCCTTGAAGTTATGCAATACGTCTTCACTATGCAATACACGGCGCCTGGAAGTTATGCAATGGTCACCGCTACGCAATACACGTATTTAATCTATTCTTATTACTTTGTAATTAAGAGAAGAAGAAGTAGAAAAACTTTTTTATATAATAGAGTGAAATATTTTTTACTTTATAAGAAATTCATTTTTCCTTTTTTTCCCGCTAAGCTTCTTTTTTAGTGCGAAAAGTTAAGCATGAAAAGGGTAATGTATACAATTTAAATAAACGGTATCAGTTAACTGACAAAAACTTTCTCCAAACTTACTGTAGTCAAAATAATATTGTTTTTTATCATTTTATTTACTACTTTTTAGAACAAAAAAAAAAAAATGTTCTACCTACGTCAATCTAATAAAAAACTATTGTCCCAGGCGGGATTCGATCGCGCGACCTTTGAATTACTGGCCGTGCTCGCTACCGTGGTGCTACCCCGTGCGGCAGCTGCCGCGATGCTAGATTGACAACACAAACTTGTTTATTTTTAAACATTTTCCCATAAATTATAAAACGCCGAAGTTTTGATAAAAGAGGGTGGTGTCATTTTGTTTGGCATCTTAAGCACTATAAATACTGAAAATTTGATCAAAATCGTTAGAGCCGTTTTTGAGAAATTTGCATTTTTTTCGTTTTTATGGGTTTTTAGATGTAAATTTACCTTAAAAATTCCAAAAAATGAAAAAACGCCTGGATATATTAGGGTTTAGTACCTACATACCAAATTTCATGAAAATCGGACCAATAGTGTCCTCTCTGGTCGTGTATACGTACAGACAGACTGACAGACAGACACCACTCTAAAAACACTTTTTTGGGTTCAGGGAGCACCAAAACAAAAAAAGTCCATTAAAAATATTTTTGGGTTCAGGGAGCACCAACACAGATAATTGCACTAAACAATTTTTTGGGGTTCTGGGAGCACCAAAACAGATAATTCAACTGAAAATTCAAATTCGAACATTTTTACGAAAACAATACTTTCTCCATATACTAGGCTACGTATAGGGTGGAGAAAGTAAAATCTAAACCGCTATGACATATCCGACTACCAATTAACTGGGTTTTCACTGTTAATTTTATTGTTTCTGTGTGTTTTTGTATTTTTTTTTTTTTTATCTGAACAATTCAGAGTAAAACCGATTGCGCTTTAAACATACAGACTATAAAATATTTAAAATAATTCGACCACGCAGCTAAACCGTTGACGTGAGTTGAGCAAATTTCCAAAATTAAGTTTATAGACCGATATTTTAGGGTTTCGACCAACAATTTGGGAAATAGGTCTATTCACGACGGTGCTGAATAGCTGCAAAATGGTTCGCACGCCATTCCGCATATTGGGAGTATCTTCAATAACACAAAGCATTGCGTGCTTCGCACGCCATTCCACATATTGGGATTGTCTTCAATACACAATGCATTGCGTGCTTCGCACGCCATTCCAC
>JAGFPH010011163.1:21806-34140 GCA_018207615.1 Philaenus spumarius
TGGGGGGGGGGATCAAAGTTATTAAAAAATGACTTCTTCAAAACTACCGAACGGATTGGAATGACATTTCGTATGTAGCTTCCTCTAGGGCCATAGGTGCTCACTAAGAAAGAGTTTGAAAAAATTCGAAATTTTAGAGGGGGTTTGGGTGGATCAAAGTTATTAAAAAATGACTTCTTCAAAACTACCGAATGGATTTGAATGAAATTTGGTATGTAGCTTCCACTAGGGCCATAGGTGCTCACGAAGAAAGGGTTTGAAAAAATTCGAAATTTTAGGGGGGATTTGGGGGGATCAAAGTTATTAAAAAGCGACTTCTTCAAAACTATCGAATGGATTGGAATGAAATTTGGTATGTAGCTTCGTCTAGGGCCATAGGTGCTCACTAAGAAAGGGTTTGAAAAAATTCGAAATTTTAGGGGGGTTTGGGGGGATCAAAGTTACTAAAATCATAATTTCAGATCTTTTATTATTATGACAATAGTGCTTTTATTATTTAAGATCTATATATATAAAAGCCAAATACCACTCACTGACTGAACACTTAAAAAGAATACAATTACGTTAAAAAGACTGATAATACCAACCACCACGGGCAACGCCGTACGGGTCAGCTAGTATACATATATATAGGGATATATATATGATTTATAATGACACTCCAAAACGTATTCTGGGGACCATGATCGGTGCTGATAACTGTACCAACAATAAACGTATTTAATTTTATTTCGTACGGTTCTGCCACTGCAGTAACATATTTAGATAGATTGCGCTGTTTTTCAAAAAGTTAATAGAATCACATGTGCGTCCGAATGCAATTGTGTGTCAAAATTTCAACGAAATCGGTGAAGAACTTTCGGAGATTAAAGATTTTGAACAAAAACGAACATTTACATTTGTATTTGTACAGATAACGCATTAAAGTCGATTTTTTTTTCGAGGGAATATATATATAGTTCTATGAATCCGTTTTAATGATATCCATCCACGAACTTTCATAAATGTATTTCCGTTATGTAAATCAAAACACCAACCCTAAAAGTCAATACTTTCCTTGATTCCATTTTCGTCTGTTTACATTTCCTGGTTACCGGCATTGTTATTGTCTCCCGTTCCGTTCGCCCTTTCTGTCGATTGTTTATATTACAATTATTCTTTCCGACCCTCGCGCTTTGTTCTTTATGAAATAAAACCTAATCTGATTTTCCTCCCGCCGAGGGAGAGACTGTTTAATTCCGCAGAGAAGCTGTCTGCTAAGTAAACAGACGGGGCGTAATGGAAGTGGTGCTTTTTTTTTTGAGGTTAAATAGATTTGAACGCGGTGGAATTGCTTGTTTTAGCGAAAGTAATAGAAAGGTTCCGGCGGGAAAAGAACTTCAATGATTAACAATATTATGTAGTAACTCGCTTAGGAATTTCTTTGTCGGCCCGTTACGTTGTTGTGTCTCAACCAATTTGTACAGATGACGTGTCGTTTTGAACTATTTATTATACTGTAGAGTTATTAGCATACAAAATAACACTGTATTTTAAACATAATTCGACCACGCAGCTGGACCGCTGACGTGAGTCGAGCAAATTTCCAAAATTAAGTTTGCCTATGTTTTAGGGTTTCAACCAACAATTTGGGAAATAGGTCTACTCACGAAGGCGTTGAATAGCTTTCTGTGTGTACGCAATATATTAGTAGAATTTGTTCGCCCCTAGCGGCCTCGCGAGTTTGCACCACTTGGCTTCGAACCGGGTACTTTTATGGTATTTTACGTTTTTAACGATTTTGGGGGATCCAAGCGAGCTATAAGGTCGCGTAAAAAAGAAAATGTGCAGAATAACATCCTACATTTATATGTTTAGAAAAAAACGCTAGGTCAAGTTTGTTAACAAAAATGCAACAACCGGAAGCAGGTTGTTTACGAGTAAATCTTTTTTAGATTGTTTATACGAGAGAAAAATCGTAAAATATCATAAAAGTGGCCGGAACGAAGCACCGCGTAATCAATTATATTTCGTACACGTAGGCAGCCATTCAGCGCCTTCGCGAGGAGACGAAGTTCCCAAATAGTTCTTTAAAACCGTAAAACGTAAACACTTAATTTTGGAAATTCACTCGACTCGCGTCAGCGGCTCAGCTGAGAGAATTGTTTACATCGGTGTAATACTTTAACACTCTTAATTTAACATTATGGTTACATTCTACAGTAAAGACCACGAAAGAATACCGTCGAGGGACGGGCTTGTGTTCACCGAGACCTTGAACGCTCCAATCGTCGTAGTGCGACGTTGTCACGTTCTTCGCACGCTACTAACTGTCTCAACGCATTTATAGTTATTCTTTAAACTGTGCACTCAAGCCTCGAGCGGTAAATACCAGAAGTGTTCGAGACTAGTAGATATGGCAACGCTGCGCGCTCATCCTATTGGCCGCCACGCAACGGTATCCTTTAGTGGTCTTCAATATAGGGCATTTTCTTCCTGGTAAGTTGGCATCTATGCAGCAACAGACGAAGGAGGGGCGGTTTAAACGATATCCCGATATTTTAAAACACGGGCTGGTATTATAAATTATTATAGTAAGGTCTACTAATTTGCGTCGAAATAAAGTTAACGTTTCTTTTGAAAATGTGTACAACGATCTGTTAACGGCAGTCGAACGGGCACGTTTGCGTCCGCAATGCTTTGACAATTGTTTATGTAAAAGTGACAACCGTATGAAGTAAAAACTATAAAGTCTTATTTGCGAGAAACCCGTAAAAATCAACGACAAGAGATAAGTGCTTTCGATCGAACTGTTTTGTGCGACAAAAGCTTTTTCTCGTACATATTTTTCTATTTTCTCAAACAGATAACAGTTTTAGCAACCGTAAAACGTCACTACACAAAGGGAACTATTTTTATTGAAATCCCCCCATTGCGACAGCAATCAATGTAATTATTTTGTGAAAAGCTTTGAATGGATTCGTCGTTCGCAAAAACTTTTGTTAGTTTCTGCCTAGGAATTTTAAATGCGCGCGCATGTAGAGATTAAACGAGATGATTTTTTTTAAATCTCCGATCTACGGAAAATCATTGACTCGCGGTTATGTTATCCCTCTCTGCATTTCTGCTATGAATCATCTACCGTTACGTCGCCCTGACTTGTTCCAACAATAACTTCATGCTTAAAGCATATGCTAGATAACCTTATGCTTTTACTCAATGGTATTTAGTTATAAACACTAAGTAGATGCCTGTCACCTACTCCAAGCATAACCTTATTCCAAAGCAGGTGATAGATAACCTTAGTTTTTCCTTACTAGAATTTGCTTATTTGCATATTCTTAATTTTAATTATTTAAATTTTTAGGTTAAGTTTTTCTAATCATTATGTGTACATTATACTGTTTCTTTCTAACATTTATTATATCGCCTGATGTGTCACAAACTTACTTTATTTTAGACATTTAAAATTGTGTATCATCTTAGCTTTGAGGTTATGATTAATTCTTTACTGATTTAAAAATTGTAATTATTATTAAACATGTGTTGAGGTTGCAAAGAGGTGTGGGTGCGAAGCACGCAGTGGTCTCCCTTCAATACACGATAAAACGCTCTAAACGCCAGTAATTAAATCAGATAATCTTCATTACTTAACATTAAAGTGATTAATTGTGGCGTATAAATCAGCTGTTGCTCAAACAAAGCTATGTGACTGAGAAGGGATTGTATTGTACAAACTTCTGGAGAGCATCCAATACCCTAACTCCAGAGTCCGTAATATACAAGGGTTGGAAATGACGTGACAGTAAGACTTGGTAAGGGATTTAAGGGATGCCTTCTATAAACAGACGAGTGAAGAAATATATGTGGCTGAGGTTTCTACTTTTGCAAAACTGAAATAAACGGTACCAGATAACTGCCACATACTTTCTCCCAGTTTCAAGAGTAGCATAGGAGGTGGTTATTTAGAATTGCAAAAATAGGACATACCATGGAAAATATTAGAAGCATGTAACACACATCCATATTATATAATAATAATAATATTATTATTATTAAAACTATTCAATCGATTTCGAACAAATTTGCACCAAACATGCACAAAAAAGGTTTTGAAATTATTTGAAAAACAACCCCGTTTTTGGTCAAAAACCCCCAAAAATCAGTTGTTATTATTATTATTACCTAAACGAGAATTTTTAGAAAGATGCGGTTTTATGCATATGGTAGGGTACATTAAGGGCTACAAATAAGCCAAATTTTATCAAAATCGTTAGAGCCGTTTTTGAGAAACTTAGATTTTTCTCGTTTTTTTGCCATTTTACTTTCTCACTATACTATAGTATAGAGAAAGTATAGTGATCGCAAAAAAAATCGATGTTGAGATTTTTATGGAAATATCCGTTTTGGGACCCCTGAATCTAAAAAAGTGGTTTTTACAAAATGTCTGTATGTATGTCTGTATGTATGTCTGTATGTATGTCTGTATGTATGTCTGTATGTATGTCTGTATGTCTGTAAGTAGACAAAGCTAGAGAGAAAACTATTCGATCGATTTCAACCAAATTTGCACCAGACATGTCCAGTAGGCCTGTATAGATGCACGAAAAAAGGTTTTGAAAATTTTTGAAAAACAACCCCCTTTTTGGCCAAAAACCCCCCAAAAATCAGTTATTATTTTTTTATAAAAAAACGGCTGTAACGATTTTGATAAAATTTGGCTTATTTGTAGCCTTTAATGTGCCCTACCATATAAAAAAACCCGCATCTTTCTAAAAATTCTCGTTTAGCTAATAATAATAATAATAACTGATTTTTGGGGGTTTTTTGGCCATAAAGCGGGTTGTTTTAAAAAAAATTTAAAAACCTTTTTACGTGCATCTATAAAGATCTAATTGACGTGTTTGGTGCAATTTTTTTCGAAATCGATCGAATAGTTTTCTCTCTAGATAATAATAATAATATTTATTAGTTAATCTCCAACTTTAATAAAAAAAACTCTCCTACCCCACCCTACAAGTCACAGTGAATCTGTTTAGTAATCTAAATGTATTTGTGAGAACGTATGTGCCAGTTCCTGGTACCGTTTATTTTATAGGTAAAATCCCTTAAAAATACAAAATTTGAAAAAATGAAAAAATCCTTTTAGATATTCCAGAACTACACCTTCATACCAAATTTCATCAAAATCGGACCGTTGGTATGGTCTTCAGCTCTGTACACATCCTAACAGACACACGGACAGACATAAAAAAAACCCACTTTTTAGGTTCAGCGAGCACTAACACAAATGATTCCATTAAAAATATTTTTGGGTTCAGGGAGCACCAACACAGATAATTTCACTAAAAATTTTTTTGGGTTTCAGGGAGCTCCAAAACGGATAATTCCGCTAAAAATTCAAATTCGAAAATTTGTACGAAAAGTAGACCACTTATTATCATTGTTACAATAGCTAGGATCTAAATAAAAAGCTAAGTATAGGCCTAATTGCCCGTCAATTCCAGCGTTAAGTACCATCGTAGTTATGAATATAGTTCATTGGACAAAGATTGGTACATGATTATACATTAGTTATCAGTTCTGTTAAACTGATGTAAGGAGAGCCAAATCACCTTATACTAATTCATTATGTTAGCGGCCTCTCTGTGGCCTGTACAGTTTTCTTATTCTTTATCCTATAAATTTGTTTCAACCTGTACTAGTGTACTAAAAAATATTCGATTATTGTTATTTTTATCAATCGGATTGTTATCAGTTTGGGTTTGGTCAGTTGTAATCACAATACAACCTACGTTTTTGAATATCTTAAAGGAAACACAATAAAATTGTTTCAATCCTCACTTTGTGGATTCAGAACGAATGACTGAATAAACGGGATTGACAC
Organism: Philaenus spumarius; assembly: GCA_018207615.1. Lineage (NCBI taxonomy): Eukaryota > Metazoa > Arthropoda > Insecta > Hemiptera > Aphrophoridae > Philaenus > Philaenus spumarius. The sequence continues at coordinate 27,673 of JAGFPH010011163.1, forward strand.
AAACACGTCATCGTTAATAACCGTATTTGAACCCACAACACCAGTTTACTGACAGTAAAGTCTCATACATGTATTAAATAAAATAGACTATTAAATTTAATTATTATTTGCACACATTAACAAATCGAAGCAATATCGCATAAAACAACTAAAACAAAGTACGGGTGAAACCATTATACAACTTAATGGCGGGAGGGGTGACAAAGCATTTCCCGTTAGAGACACCTGTTCCAATTATTTCAGTATCGAACTGACGCTATATTTCATGCTGATATCTCGCTCTGTAGAAGCCATCTTTACAATCAACTTGACAGACGCTACGGTTCATGCAGCGTTATTACAATTATAGGTAACCTGTTAGTTTGCAGTTCTGGCATGTAGGCATAAAGTAACTATTGCTTACAAACATAGATTTGAAAACAGTTTCTACAACATTCAGGCTAGGCTAGTGTAGGCTACTTATGGCCTACTTAGCGAATTTCCATCGATCATGGTCCCCAGAACACGTTTTGGTGTGTCATTAAAAATCATATATATATATATATATATATACTAGCTGGCCCGACCCGGCTTTGCACGGTTAGACAAATCAACCTGATACTAATAATTAGCCCAAGTGTTTTAGTTCATTGTAAAAAAAAAAAAAAATGTTCATTGTAGGCCTAACCTAAAATTATATTCAGTTTTTGATCCAAATCAGTTGTTGATCAAAATCAGCTGTTTTAAGCTTTTCATACGAACAGCTGTTTTTTGTGCCCATGATGAAATCAAAAGAAATCTTTCTTCTTCTTCCTTAAGATTGACCTTCCATAAGATTAACATTGAAACTTTGAGGGCCACTGGGGCGTAGCCCTTATCACTAAGGGGTATGAAAAATAGATGTTAGCCGATTCTCAGACCTACTCAATATACTCACAAAATTTCATGAGAATCGGTCAAGCCGTTTCGGAGGAGTACGGGAACGAACATTGTGACACGAGAATTTTATATATAAGAGATATATATATATATATACATATATATATGTGTGTGTTCGCACTATGGCGGCCTTATTTTAAGGACAGGTTTCAACACATTCAGCATATCAGGAGTATTTTCAATACACAATGCATTGCGTGCCTCGCACGCCATTCCGTATATTGAGAGTACCTTCAACATAGAAAAGCACAGCGTGCTTCGCACGCCAAGCCCCGTGTTGGGAGTACTTGAATACACAATGCATTGCGTGCTTCGCACGCCAACCCCACGGTAAAATCCCTCACATAGCTGTGAACCGGGTACTTTTATGGTATTTCTCGTTTTGATCGATTTTGGGGGAACCAAGCGAGCTTTAAGGTCGCGTAAAAAAATGTGCAGAATAACATCCTATATTTATATTTGTTCTCTATATAAACATTTATTCTCGTAAGAGAAATCTCAAAATTTGTTGGCTGACGAACTCGTCCGAGTGATAAGGACAACCAACTTATTATTGTACGCATTTACCGAGGTAAAAATCCCTACCAGCATAGTTAGGTAGGCCTAGTAAGTAGTAGCCCAGTCGGTATAGGTTAAAACTACCAGTAATTTGCAATAAGGCTGATTTTTTTTATAAGTACATTAAAGTATGTAGATTAACATAAAAAAAAGTTTACCAGTCTATCGATTTTCCAAAGTCGAAAAAAATCGATTATCATTTTTTTTTTCGATTATCCTTAATATTTCGAGCTGGGATGAAGATAGAGAAAAATATTCCGGCGACCCAAAAATCTAAAATGGTCTAAAATTATACTTTTTTAAGTTACTTGTGCTTTGAAAAGTAAATAATAACAAAAGGTTTATACTCCTTGATCTTGTTTGAATCTATATATTCAACTTGTAAAAAAACTTTCAGGTTGATATTTTAAAAAGTTTCTAAACTGGAGCTGTTTAAAATGAATTGGTGGGTCCGGTACTCCTAAAATCGATAGTCGAAATCGACTCCTAGATCGGGTCATTTTCAAGATAACAAGTTGAGACTCAGCATAAATGTTTAAAATATATATTGTAACTCCTACGCCAAGTTTCAATTCGATATATTAAAATTCGGTCAATTTAGAATGAGCCAACGCTTCATACATGAATAAGAAGTCCCCTTTTAGTGATTTCCCCTGCTGCAAAATACATACCTGCATTATCTAATTTTTTCCAGACAAACCATTGCTCGGACGAAATAAATACATATGACCTTTTTTGTTGAGAAATACCTCCCCTACACGGTGGTATGTTTTATTTTTCTCTATCTTCATCCCAGCTCGAAATATTAAGGATAATCGAAAAAAAAATGATAATCGATTTTTTTTCGACTTTGGGAAATCGATAGACTGGTAAACTTTTTTTTATGTTAATCTACATACTTTAATGTACTTATAAAAAAAATCAGCCGTATTGTAAATTACTGGAACTTTTGGTCTAAATTTACCCCTACCGACTGGCCTATAGGCTTTAATGTTGTTTTTAAATATTTTGTGTTTTAAATGATGTATTTCTTATGAGTATCTAATTAATCAGCCTGTGATTTTTCACGGGGGGCTTACTAGTATGTGAGGAAAAAGGAGTCGTGCAATAATTGAATTGCATTTCGTGTGATCATATGAAAGGAACATAATTTGAATGTGAATTTCACTAACGTTAATATTACAACTTAATGTTGTTGTGTTTTGCAGATGTAAATAAAAGATAGCTGAACAAAAACCTAATCTAGGCACACATACATGCTCTAGATTGTATTTGATCGCATTCATAGCTCGACGACTTTGTATCGTGCAAAACAGTTGAACAATTAAAGTATGCTGCAAAGATATTGCAAGCTGTAATACCAACTTAACAACGGCATAAAATGTACAGTTGGCGCACTGCAAGCTGTAAGGAATTAGTGGGAAATTACCGTTCAAAATTGATGCTAGCATCCAGTGTAACCAATCAAGGTTTTACTGAACAAAGTCGTGTGTACTAACTGAATTTTATTTCATTATATTTACATGATTAAAATTGGTATATTTTCAAGTAATTTGTAAACCCAGCTGTGGATGATTTCACGAATAAGTTATACAATTCCTGGATCAAAATGTAGATGAATAATTCGACGTAAGTTTAGCGAATTTCCAAAATCAAATTTACTGTATATGTTTTAGGGTTTCAACCAACAGTTTGGGAAATTGGTCTACTCACTAAGGCGCTAGCGGTCTGTATGTACGAATAATATGTATTCAATTAAATATTATATTAATTGAATTTGTTTGCACCTAAGCGTCCAACTTCGACTCACGAACTGCTTCGTTCCAATCGCAGTGAGTGGTTTTTAACAGTATTTCTTTGCAGTACGAATAGTTAAATGCCTGGTAAATTGGCGAGACCGTAGTCTCGGTTTTAAGAACAATGGCTGCTTGTCTGAAACTGAAAAATGACTTTATTGAACGTTTATTGACTAAATTTGGAATAAATTTTGTGCGATAACGAGTTAGTGAATCTATGGAATACGCTGGGATTGGCTACGAAAGTGTATATTGTTTAAGAATTGAGCTTGGGTTTTTGGATACTTATGGTGGTTCGTAAAACAGACATAAGGGACGTTCTCTTCTGACCTGCGGAGGTGCAGGATCAGTGATGATTTGTTGGATGTGTGTGTAGCGAGACACTTTGGCTCTGTGTTTGCCTCTATTAGTTAATTTTAGGATGAAGTCCTCAAGTGTGGGGATTTTGTGCCCTTGAGAGATGGTGACGTTCGATACCGTACCATTGGGAGTTGGTGATCCAACGGAGAGTTTTGTTCTGGAAGGAGTCTTACTTTTTCTTCCAAGAAACAGATAGCAGAGAGTACCAAGCTCTGCGTACGTGAATACTGGTCTGATGTATATTTTGTACATTGACAATCTGATACGAAGTGGAAGAGGGCTCTTGGCGTGTATGACTGGAAGGAGTCTGCCACGGACAGATTTAGCCCTTGACAGAGTTTGCTTGACGTGATGGGACAGGTTTAATTTAGAGTCAAGCGTGATTCCAACGTATCTGACTTGACGGGTCCATGCTATGGGTGATTTGTTAAGAGTTAATTGGACTTTAGGAAATCAACGTAGTGGGGAAAATAGGATGGCTTGCGTTTTGTCTGTGTTCACTGCAGTTCTCCACATTCTGAGCCACGGCTGTAGGACATCCGACTGTTGTACAATGATCGACGAGCCATATTCCAGGTGCAGAGTTTTGTAGTAAAACACAGCGTCGTCAGCAAAGAGTCGCAGTGATACTTTGGGGATGACTGGAATATCGTTAGTGTACAGAAGGTACAGCAACGGACCAAGAACTGAGCCTTGGGGAACTCCTGCCTCGATGGGTCTAGGAGTGGAAAGTGTACCTTCGACAGCAACCTGGAACGACCTATTGTCCAGGTATGAGCTTATGAGATGTACATAGCACGGAGGAACTAGGCTGCGGGCTAGTTTGTAAAGCAGGCCTTCGTGCCATACTTTATCAAAAGCTTTTGATAAAAAAAAAGAAACACTGCGATAGATTGTCCCAGTTCGTGCAATTTAGTTTAAATATATAAGTAGCTTTATCTGAATTACTAACGTGGGATCAATTTATAGCAAAAACTACTTAAGATACAAATACGAACATTAAAATGTATATTCTTATATGGTGTTAGACGCACACTAAGAAAGGATTTTGCAAAAAATAGTGACCATTCTAGGGTTTACTCCCAGCACTACATCAGATAAAAGAGCTGTTCAGATCAAGAACTTAGCAACACGTGTTTGTTTACATTTATTACCATAGCAACCAACAGTATTTTTTGGTTAGATTAACGAAGTAGAAGCATACACAAATACAAATCAACGAACAATGCCTACTGTATTATAATTCAATTCACACATCCATTGCTTCATGTTAGAAATAAAACAACTGATTTGGATCAAAAAGTTAACACAATTTTAGGTTAGGCCTACAACGAACCAAAACCAGTTTATTTGCAACCAATTTGGTAAATTTAAAATCAGGTAATCATTATTCACAACTAACAGTTACTTTAGATTAGATGAAAGCATACAAAAGGCTCACTGTATTATAATTCCAACATCTGGTGTTACATACTACATACTAGTGGATTGAAGGAGCAATACCCCTTCGTGATGGCCTGTATTTGCGAGGTGGTCTTTCAGCGTTATTCATTACAGTAAAAAAAGTACAGTTGAAATCATTTTATAACGTGTTTAATCGTATAGCCTAAGCTTTGTGTTTAATTCTCACTTTGAAACAAAAACACAGCTACAATAACAAAACACATCACAAAACTGCACATTCAGGTGTTGTTATGATAGGTGAATTTTCCAATGTATATACAATCACCTGTTTTTAACACTAAAATCACTTGAGCTACACCTATATATTCCCACGCTATTTAAATTGGAATTATTGTATACAATCACCTGTTTTTAACACTAAAATCACCTGATTTACACTTACATATTCCCATGCTATTTAAATGGTAATTATGTTATTCCGTAACAAATTTTCGTGACGCAATTAACAAAAATGAATATTTTCCCCCAAAACTTCATGCCCAGACCTCTCCCAGTTTTCTACGACCTACCGTTCGCTCAAAATTCCATTTGCAAATTTGGGCTTACGGAATTAGATATATAGATATTGTTTCCTTTAGTTGGTAATAGCAAAATTTGTTTGTAATGTTGACTATCGATTATTAGCGAATTTCCGTAGGAAATATGAGCTATTACAGTGGCCCTTATGGTGAGACCCAAGGTCGGGAGTAGCAAATGAGCACCGATCGTGGTCCCCAGAACACGTTTTGGGGTGTCATTAAAATTCATATATATATATATGTATATATATATATATATATGTATATATGTGTTCGCACTCTAGAGGTCGCATTTTAAGTCCGATTTGGTCCAAATTTGGTACACGTGTTGGTTGTGTAAGTGGCTCGGACGAGTTCGTTAGCCAAAAAAATCCAACAACCGGAAGTAAGTTTTTTGACCGGAAGTAACTATTTTTTGAGATTTTTACTAAGAGAATGAATTTTTTTAGAGTTTTTTCTAAAAATATAAATGTAAGACGTTATTCTGCACATTTTGTTTTTTTACGCGACCTTATAGCTCGCTTGGTTCCCCCAAAATCGATCAAAACGTGAAATACCATAGAAGTACCCGGTTCAAAGCCATGTGGTGGATTCTACCGTGGGGCTGGCGTGCGAAGCACGCAATGCTTTGTGTGTTGAAAATACCCCTAATACGAGGTTTGGCGTGCGAAGCACGCAATGCATTGTGTATTGAAGACAATCCCAATATGTGGAATGGCGTGCGAAGCACGCAATGCTTAGTGTATTGAAGACAATCCCAATATGTGGAATGGCGTGCGAAGCACGCAATGCATTGTGTATTGAAGACAATCCCAATATGTGGAATGGCGTGCGAAGCACGCAATGCTTTGTCT
>JAGFPH010011164.1:0-13479 GCA_018207615.1 Philaenus spumarius
ACGTTATTATTCTGTATAGAAATCAACAAATAATACTGTAGCTCTTTATAGTATAACAAAGTAACACATAATTACGGAAAGAAAAATAATAATGACAACATAAATATGGCATAGCAAACTATATAAAATGACATTTAAGTGTATTAACTTTACTTTATTATTCTGTATAGAAATCGACAAATAATACTATAGCTCTTTATATTATGTCAAAGAATAGAATTTATATGTGCCGGTAAAAAATTTATTGATGGAAAATTTTCAAAGTTATTAGCTAAAGAAACAAAAAATGTTCAGTAACAGAAGAAACAAGTTCAACTTTAGGCTTAGGCCTACGTAAAAAGTAGTAAACATTTTTTGAAATTTGTTTTCAAAATATACAAAGGTTTTATCATTTAATTCTTAATAGAAGTGTATACCTTATAATAACATAAAAAAATGTATTCTTTGATGAAAATATAGTTGGAATGTAATGGTGTATGCTACTTTACAGAAAATTGAAGTTATAATCCTTATTGGAATTAAATTTTATAAGAAATCAGATGAGCCATTTAAATTTTAGTTATTAAAGAAATTTACTCATATGTTGGTGTTTGATTTCTTACTACATAGTGTACCATAAATAAGTGTGACAAAATACGTGGTGAAAGCAAATTTTATTTGTTTTATTTAAATACTAACTGTTGTACCCGTGGCTTCGCACACGGTCCAAAGTTTCGCCGCATAGTAATTAATGTTTATTGTTTTAAGGGTTATTATTACATTTTCACCCCTATGCGGCTTTGCACGGATAGACAAATCAAAGTTAAATGTATATTAGCAACAAAAACATATCAATAAATATAGTACACTATGTGTTTCTTATGGGGATTTTTAGTAACTTAGACCCTCCAAGCCACCCTAAAATTTAGAATTTTTTGGAAACCTTTCTTAGGGAGCACCTAGGGCTATAGAGGAAGCTACATACCAAATTTCATTCCAATCCGTTTGCTGTTTTTTTTTTCTATTAACTTTGACCCCCCTTCCCCCCCCCCAAAAAACCCCCTAAAATTCCTAATTTTTGCAAAACCTTTCTTAGCGAACACCTAGGGTCCTAGAGGAAGCTACATAACAAATTTTATTGCAACCCGTTCGGTAGTTTTTGAGAAATCGTGATGAGTGAGTCAGTCAGTCAGTGAATGGTATTTGGTTTTTATATATATAGTTTTGAACTGGTTAAGAATGCCTGTAAATACTTGTGCATTTAAAATACATACCGGTAGCTCAGGTGATGGAGGATGTTCAATATGTTAGTGGATGTTTACCTCATTCTCTTCGGCTCTCCACATTCAAAACTAAGATATTGGGTACCAATTTCAATGTTAAATAACCAAAAAATACCTTCACTATTAAGCATATTTTTGTGCTGTTTTTGTTAAAAAACGAAAGCTGTATTTTTTTTTCTTAAAGTAAAATAGATTGTGGGTGTTAATTGCTAAGGATTTTTGCAATATCTCTTTTTGCAACTGAGTAAAAAAATTATAAAGTTTACTATTTTTTACTATTTATATCATACGTTTATGAAAACAATAAAACGGTTTCTGAAAATGTATTCCGCAATCAACATCCGCATATGACAGTACTTCAAAATGAAACCAATTTTTTAAATTTATTTCACGAATTAACGGAAAAAATGACTTATTCTGTAGCATTGCTCTTATGGCAATAAGATTCAATATGGCGGGCAGGGAAGCGCCCCCTTAACACATTCACTGCTAAGCAAATTTCGTATTTCCTATGCTATTAGCTGACTATTTATTTTTTATATTTATAGTATAAATTAGTAGAAATCATTTATTTTTTTATTTTTTAACCTTTCTACGTAATAATTACTAATATTTTAAAGCGGACGCACATGTTCGTCCATAGCACATAGGCTTAAATTTGCTAGAAAACTATATAAGACGGAAGCAGTTTCATGCGACAGTTATGGGTGATGGATTTTAAGGTTATCCATGACTAAACCATACTCTTTGTTAAAACCTTCATTATTAAAAACTTTACATTAAAATATTTTAGTATTGCACATGGATAAATCATACTCTATGATAAAACCTTTATTATTCAATTTTTACATTGAAATATTTTAAATACAATTGACTGTTTAACATACAACAAAATTACTCGTGTGACTGTTAAAATGACGGCTTGCGTGTCGATTTATGTAGGATTACCCATGTATAAATCGTAATCTATGATAAAACCTTTATTATTATTTTTTTTACATTTTAATAAATTAGAAATACTGAAATCGGCCTAGGCCAATGTTATTAAACGATTGTTGTTGAAGACAAAGAATGCATTTAGTTGTCAGAAATTTATAATTTAAAAAATGCTATTTAAAAAGTAATAACTTTGTGTAGGCATACCATGTTGAGGAGATTTTTAACTTGGTAAATGTGTACAATTATAAAGATTATTTAGATATGATTTTATATAACTGTAGGCATATTTGTGATATTTGTGTTATTTAAATATTATATTTTTTATCAAAATACCAAACTCTATCAAATTATAGGCATGTTGTAGTTGTTGTACCCGTTCTTCGCACGGGAATATATCATGGTGTAAGCAGAAGTATAATCCAATCAGTCTGATGGTAAATGTTGACAAATTGTAACAAATGGAGGTAAAAATGTATATATTTACGTGTCACTTAAAGAGTGGTCGAGAATTGTCAAAAACCTCTGACGGAATAACGTGTTTTTCATTAAAAAACATGTTTTGACTCGTCACTCACTTATTTTACCCAATTTGTAAAAATTCGACTTGGGGGGGGAGATCCCCCAGGGGCATGTACACTTTACCGTTGTATAGCCCATAACTGGCAAAGATGGTGCTCCCTAAAGAGTGGTCGAAAATTGTCAAAAATGCTCTAGAACACGCCGTTTTCGAGATATTGACGATTTTTGTGAAAAAACAATGAAAAAGCTTCAAATCATTGCAATATAATCGAAGCCGACGGAATAAAACGTGTTTTTTGCATTAAAAAACCTTTGTTTTGACCCGTCTCTCAATTATATTACCCAATTTGTAGAAGTCAAAATTCGACTTAGGGGAGGGGGGAGAGAGCCCCCAATAGCATATACACTTTACCGTTGTATAGCCCGTAACTGGCAAAGATGGTGCTTCCTAAAGAGGGGTCGAGAATCGTCAAAAATGCTCTAGAACACACTGTTTTCGAGATACTGACGATTTTTGTGAAAAAACAATACGCTTATGAATACTATCGTTGTAAGAAATAAATGTACCAATTTCCAGCTCTCTAGCTTTATGGAAATACAATAATTAATTTGTATTGTTTTAGGGGTTGTTATATCATTTTCACCCCTAAGAAGCACGTGAATAAAAGGAAATATGGTTCACATTGTATAAATGTATTGTAAGAAATAATTTACCAATTTCCAGTTCTCTAGCTTTATTGGAAGTATAATTATTATTTCGTATTGTTTTAGGGGTTGTTGTTACAATTTCACCCCTTAGCAGCACAGTGTAAAATGCAAATATAGTTTACATTTTATATGTACCTTGTAAGAAATAAATGTACCAAATTCCATCTTTCCAGTCTTAATGGATGTATAATAATAAATATTTATTGTTTTAGGGGTTGTTTCAACCCTTAAATCAAAATGATTTATAGCCTATGTCTCATTCCAGGTCATGATCTATATGTGTGCCACCATTCAGTCAAACAAACAAACATACAAACTTTCACATTTATAAATACTGTATTAGTAGGATTCAGATAACTCATCAATAATGTAAATACTCTTCAACAGAATAAAAACTTTTTTTAAAGAGATAATTTATAACTTGTTTTTAAAATTATGTTATATTAATTACAAAAAACAATTTATTAAAGTTTTATTCTCATGTATGACGGTGTATTTTCAAAATTATTATTATAATATGTTGACAGTACTTTTACCAATATTCTGATAATTTTCATTTGCATTTTGAAAACAGTGTTGTGATTAATGTTTTATGGGTAGTTATACATTAATTTATTAACCGGAAAAATTCAAATTATATTATATATACTTAAAATATTATAGCTACAAACAAATGGAAACTCGTTGCCTTGGACAAGGAAGAGAGAAATTGTGTATTTCCCTAGTAGCAGCTTCAGAAACTAGATATCTCCATCAAGTCACTGTAGTAGCAGCTGGGCCAACGCGTCCATTCTCTCTGAGTGCCATTCTCTGTCTCTCTCTAGCACAGGCACGGCGGCGACAGTGGCGCTTCCGCTACCTAGTGAACGCCGTGGCAACCTCGTCAAATTCAAATAAAACTGGGCTGAATTTTTTAACATGGGGATTGCGCTTCTTATAGTTTCTGTATTCATTGTGTTTATCTACAGCTGCCATGTTAGATAAACAGATTGTTAATAGATGGCGCCTTTCATTAGAAACCATATGAAGTATAATGTAAATGTTTTTTTAATCAATTTTTTAATCATGAATTTTAAGCGGTTTGTCTATTTTTTGTCAATAGCGGGGAACCTAAGCTTTAAAATGATGCTTGAATAATGAATTTTGACGAAGAATTAAGGTAGATATCGCAGACAGTGTCTTTCATTATAGTCCAAGAGCCCGCGACGATCAGGCACTCCTTATGTCATAAAACCTGAAAGTTTCTGTATGTATGTCCCTAATACAGGTAAAAACGATCCCCGACTATGAAGTTTGGATCACGGTGGCTTTGACGCGTAACAGGTAGCAAAGGTGTATAAATTTGCACCTCAAATTCGTTAAAATATAAAGCTCAGTTTTCACATATTTTATTTGGAATAATATTAGAAATCACGTCGTCTATTGTCAGACACTTAGTACGGTTGCAACTCCCTGTCAGACACCCTTAAATTATAATGAATTACAATTATACTTTCGTTATAGTATAAAAGCTGAATTTTATATATGTTACTTGAGGAACTAACAAAAGATGGTTTCTCAGAAATCAGACAGTTTCGATGGTTCTTACACCTTGTCAGACACATTAACATTTGACGCTCCATAGGCGAACTCAGTCCGACATCACTAATTTGCCGTTGCGCTCCACTGTCGGACTCATTCCGACACAAGTTTTAATATGATTTCTATGTTCTAAACGAGTTTAGAACCTATGGTTTTCGGTCTAATAAATACATTTGACATAATTATTTAAACATATTAACTGCAAAAGGTATTTTCCAAGCCCTAATCATTGTTATTACTACTTTTAAATTCAATGAAAAAAAAACATTTTTTTTTTACTTGTTTGACCTAATATATTCAAAATAGGCCTACTCAATAAAAAATATTGTTAAACCTCAAGACTATTTTTTTTTTATTATTTATAATAGTCACATTTAGTGTAATGAAGTATTTTAAAAGCTCTAAACTCTATTATTCTTATTTTAATTTAATTGAAAACAAAATAATAGATTTATTTTTCTGACCGATTATATTGAAAATAGGCCTACTCAATAAACAAATATTGTTAAACCTCAAGACTATTTTTGTAATTATTTATAATAGTCACATGTAGTGTAATAAAGTATTTTAAAAGCTCTAAGCTCTATTATTCTTGTTTTTAATTTCATTACAAAACAAAATAATCGATAGACATATGTTTCATCATCAGATGTTTCTCTATCAACTAAACATTGAATTCAGTCAGTAGTCGTTCGACCGTGACTCTAAGTAGACGTCAACCCGAATTATATGTCATAGTTGTGTTGTGAGTTGAGTGTTTTTGTGTTGTATGTAATGTAACTTTTATTATCTGATGATGAAACATATGTTTCGAAACGCGTCATAAACGTTCGCTGAACAAAGTCACACGACGGATACAAGGTAAAATGTGTTATCTCTGAATCAACTACTACTCGACATCAGGCGTAATTAACTCTTCCTAGGAAAAGTTGATTTGTTTATTTTCAATCAACTTTTACTGATACTTTTAGTGAAACTAAGCAGAGTCAATTCTCCCTAACAACACATCCTACAACTTGATGGGTGAAAGATTTATTTGAGGGCGTTTTATATTCACTTACAAACTGAACTTGGACTTGGGCAATTCGTTAAAGCTTACGCAACACGTTATCAATTACTACTAATGCTGTTGTCAGTTTAAACGGCGTGGTAGTTAATTTTACTGCGGCAATTATGGTTATGAAGCTTGGGTTTTAATGTTCTTGTTTTGTCCGAAGTAGATTACACAACTTTCCAGTTTAAATGCAACTCTTGTCGCAAAAGATTCGGCCTGCGATCGTAAAATTTAGCGGCTTTAAATATTACGCTAATTGGAACTTTTAAGTGTGTAACTTACCACATCTTAAAGGAGTAGTTAAGGGCTTTTTTGTTGCAAACGATTAGTTAGACCATCGAGTTTAGAATGCCATGAAGTGTGCATTAATCCCGAACTTGAAAACAAATAGTCACTGTTGCATTTATGTGTATTTTGAATTAGTTTATTAAGTACTAGCTGACCCGGCAATGCTTTGCTATTGCTTAATTTGAAACTTTGAAAGCCTGTAATTCGTATCCCTGAGGGCCGATGTAAATTATAATGGGATTCTGTTCATTGCTTGATTTACCTAACCTAAAATTATATTCATTTTTTGATCCAAATCAGTTGTTGATCAAAATCAGCTGTTTTAAGCTTTTCATACAAACAGCTGTTTTTTGTGCCCCTGATAAAATCAAAAGAAATCTTTCTTCTTCTTCCTTAAGATTGACCTTCCATAAGATTAACATTGAAACTTTGAGAGCCACTGGGGCGTAGCCCTAATGTCCTAGGACTTCGGTAAATGGCCTAAAACCTTCCCAGGGTTAACCTGTGTTACTATGCAAAATTTCAAAGCAATCGGATGGACGGTTTGGTAACGCATAAAGGACAAACATACAGACAAACGGACATACATTGCATTTTATATATATAGATTAATATGTACAAGACATCAACGCTGTCAATGCGTGTCTTGCATAGGACTTATGGTTCAAACCGTATTATGAAATTTTCTTAGACCGTTTGTTAAAACTGGTACTGCAACAGGTATTTCATTGGTGACAATGGGGTTATTTTATGTAAGTGGAAAAGGTTTCATTTTATTTTTGTATACGTAGTCTATGGAAATTAAACCTCACCCTACGGAAAAATTCCGTGAAAGCTAAATTTTATCAAATTTGACTGTCAGTGGTATAGATTAAGTGGAGGAGACTGCAACCGACCAAGTTTGATAAATATTTAATTTCAAAACCGGAGGATGAAAACTGGACAGAAATCAGATTTCAAGGCACCTTCAGAAGGATTCCAAAAAAGAAGCAGCCCAGTTGTGGTTCTAGACCTGAAAAACTGGGAGGGGGCAGGGACATTACAGAGAGGATTGAATGAACAGGGGTTAGTAATAAATTTCAGTCACTGGGGGGATTGAAAAATTATTAAAAATCACCCTCCCAAAACTGCATTTCTGCATATCCCTGGATAAAAATAAAATAATCATTTAAATAAAAAAAATTAAGAGTAAGAGCCGTTTATAAAATAATAGGAACATTTTACGAATTTTGTAATTAAACTCGTCGTCTTTTAATTTTGATGGATTTTTAGGATGTAATAGTTTTTGTACAAATAAAAATGTAATATTCAAGAAAATTCATTTTCTAATACGTTTTTTGAGTATTTGTTGGTTTTATATAGTATATATTTTTTAAACAACGTTTTCACAATTTGTCTTAAGAAATATACATATAGGCCTATATTATAAACATAGGCTTAAAGTTAAAACTACTTAAAACTTCTAAGACTTTAAATACTTTATATTGGTTCAATGAAAGGACAAAACCCACCATAAAAAAAAACCATTTATTTAACATAGCCTCAACGATTCAGGTATCAATGCACCCATTACTAAAAAGCTACTTACATAAAAAAAAAACTGTTTCAGTAAATAAACAGAAACAATGAATCCATTAAAAATATCCTATCAGTCATTATTCGTAAAAATCTAAAAGGAGAAGGAAAAAAATGTATACAACAGTACAATTTTAAACGGATTTTTTAGTGTTTTAATTTGAAAATGTGTACATTCCTTGATTAATTTAAAGAAAAAAGTGTTAGTTTCTATATAAAATGTTTGACTTATAAAATGATCTTATAGTGTTTTTAGCTCAAATGGTGTAAAAATATAATTTATACTCATAACTTAAGACGATATCTCAATATGAAAATTTCTAATAAACATTGAAAATTATTTAAAGCCTTTGCCAGGTATTAAAAGGGATTATTTCCAATTCAAAACTGTTGTAAAAAAACCTTTTTGATAGTACGGTTTCGTTTTTTTTTCGAAACTCTTGATTGAAACAGTCTTTCGTTATTCACACCCACCTCTACGCAAGTCCCCACAATAAAAAAACACAACCCGTGAACAACCAGCGAGATATAAGAGCATAAGACTGTACGGATGACGTTTCACTGCTAAGGACGCACAAGTGAGCTTGACACTGAACACTATGAGAAGCGGCCGACGCACAGTGCATTCACGCCAACATTATGTATTTTCAATACACAATGCATTGCGTGCTTCGCACGCCAACCCGCGTATTGGGAGTATTTTCAATACACAATGTATTGCGTGCTTCGCACGCTAACCCGCATATTGAGAGTATTTTCAATACACAATGCATTGCGTGCTTCGCACGCTAACCCGCATATTGAGGGTATTTCAATACACGATGCATTGCGTGCTTCTCACGCCAACCCGCGTATTGAGAGTATTTTCAATACACAATGTATTGCGTGCTTCGCACGTCAACCTCATGTTGGGATTATTTTCATTACACAATGCATTGCGCGCTTCGCACACCAACCCCCGTATTGGGAGTATTTTCAATACACATTGCATTGAGTGCTTCGCACGCCAACCCGCAAATTGAGGGTATTTCAATACACGATGCATTGCGTGCTTCGCATGCCAACCCGCGTATTGGGAGTATTTTCAATACACAATGCATTGCGTGCTTCGCACGCCAACCCACAGGTTGGGAATATTTTAAATACACAATGCATGGCGCGCTTCGCATACCAACCCCCTATTGGGAGTATTTTCAATACACAATGCATTGCGTGCTTCGCATGCCAACCCGCGTATTGGGGGTATTTTCAATACACGATGCATTGCTTGCTTCGCATGCCAACCCGCGTATTGGGAGTATTTTCAATACACAATGCATTGCGTGCTTCGCACGCCAACCCGCGTATTGGGAGTATTTTCAATACACAATGCATTGCGTGCTTCGCATACTAACCCGCGTATTGGGAGTATTTTCAATACACAATGCATTGCGTGCTTCGCACGCTTACCCGCGTATTGGGAGTGTTTTCAATACACAATGCATTGCGTGCTTAGCACGCTAACCCGCATATTGGGAGTATTTTCAATACACAATGCATTGTGTGCTTCGCACGCTAACCCGCATATTGGGAGTATTTTCAATTCACAATACAATGCGTGCTTCGCACGCCAATCGGCTTATTGGGAGTATTTTCATTACACAATGCATTACGTGCTTCGCACGCCGACCCCCTTATTTGGAGTATTTTAAATTCACAATGCATTGCGTGCTTCGCACGCCAACTCCCGTATTGGGAGAATTCTCAATACACAGAGAATTGCGTGCTTCGCACGCCAATTTTAAGCCTATATGCTATATACGCACATGTGCGTCCGCTTTAAAATATTAGTGATTATTTTGTAGAAAGGTTCAAAAATAAAAAATAAAGTAATTTCTACTCATTTAGGCTATATATATAAAAAATAAAAGGTCAAATAACCGTTGTAATCATCAGTTCAATCGTGTTTAGGGGATCGATAACCAAAATTGAATGAGTTTCAGTATTGATTTTTGTATTTCAGAATAGAAACTCGTTAGTCTCAAAACACATTAAATATTTTGTTGATACCAAACTAAGCTCCTAATAGAAATTTCTTGGAAAAAATCCCGGGATAACTGGAGGGGAGCTGCCCCCCTTGCATGGGATATAACAACCACTGAGCAGGACTGTAAGTTTCATAAAAAGTTCATAATATTTATGTGTTGGTATTACAAAACCATCCTTACCATGTATATACAAGAAAGTAAAAAGTCTAGACGTGGCATCGACACTGGAACACATAGACAATCGATCGTGGCCTTCGATGTGATACACTCTTTATGATGAAAGTGTTGACAATCGAAGTATTCAGGCTTTCACCGCACATCCATGTAATCCAAAGTACACTGAACGGATCATTTGCTGTACGTGACCAGAGTATACAGTTAGGTTTGTGGTAGTTCTTAGATACAACGGGTTCTGATATTCCAATCGTAAATACTGAAAATGAAGCATGCTCCATACGACGAAAAACGATGTTTCAATCATGTACAGGGAACCCCAATAGAGTTGATATGCCAAAATATCTAGCGAAAGTAAAGATAAGTCTCTTATCATACACAATTCAACGGCTTCTCCTTAAACAAATTTAAGTTCGACATTTTGTCAACTCCAATTCGCTAAAAATTCAATCGTGCGTGCCGATTTCGATTGCCGTTTTTCGTTCTAGAGCTAGTTAAAGTTTTAAAATTTTACATCAGTTGTGTTTTGTAAGTTTTTGAAGTGAAAACTTCTATAGACCCGTTGGGCACTTTTCGCTTGAGGGTAAGACTCTGAACTCGCGTCACGAACCGACACCGTAGACAGCCACTCGGGTGTTTCCGTCTTTTGCTTCGGGTGCACTCCGCGCGTCACGAACCGACACCGTAGACTTTCTGCAGAAGTGTCTTGTGTAAGTATCTTTTACTAAATTTTGGATTAGAAATGTGATAAATAGGTAGATTGTGGTTAAAGGCAATACTGGAATATTCGTGTTCTACTTTATTACTATATATATTTTTATTTTATATATTTTACAGCGTAATTGTTCAAAAAGTTTGGTTTGTTGTTCAAATTTCAATAAATAGTAACCAGCAGTATTTAGTACACCACTACTTGCCACCTAATTTCAAAGTTGGTCGCCATATTGGAAAAATGGCGAGTAAGATAAGAATTTCAGTGTCACCAAATTAAACAGAACTAAAAGTCCAGGGGAGTTACTATTTAACTTTTTTTAATGGCTGTTATGGATTTCAAGAGAAACGGCTGGCGCACTTATATAAATAATCTTGATAGCTGACACCCTGTATATCTTGTGTTGCATAATAATAGGACAAATTGTTTTACATTTCTGACCCTGTATGATTTTTGGAGGCTTGGGGAGGGGTCAAGTGGTCAACAATTTTAAATGTAAAGGTAGGTTATGTAATACATAAATACACCATTGTAAAGCTTATTAAAAGAGAAACGGGCGCAAACTAGAGCTTAGTATCTTGCTTCGTTTCAAAGTAATGGTCAAAGTTTCGCAAAATGATATCAACTCCTATAAAAGCGAGAGTACGTACGTACGTGTTCATCAATGTGTTTATAACTACACTCAAAAAATTCAAAAATAATCTAAAAATCTTACCAAGACAGGATCTCATTTTAGTTACAAATTAAAAGAGATGATTTTAAAATGAAAATATCATTTCCAGAACTTTGATAGTTCATTACAGTACTTTGAAACCAAGCAAGATACTAACCTCTAGTTTGCGCCATTCTGTTTCTCTTTTCATAAGCTTTACAATGGTGTATTGCATGACCTACCGTTATATTTGAAATTGTTAACCTCCTACCTTCGTCCCACGCACCCAAAATCATAGAGGATTAGGTATGTCAAAACATGTGCCCAGTTATGCCACACAAGATGTAATATACAAAGTTTTGTAAACTTATTTTCAGTAACAAAAATAATAAAGGGGGTTAAAGGAGCTTAATGAACACTCTGTATATATGAAGTTGTGGGGAGAATATAATCATGCCGTAAGTATCTAGTTCCCTACTTAGATACAATTGTATCACTAACCTTGAAGCCTTATTGTACTTGCACTTTGTGTAAACAACACTTGTAGGGGACTGGGCGGAGTATTGAATAAAGAAGCCTCTCTGGCTAAGCACGGAAAAGGTGCATCGGATACCTTTAAATAAATACAAATGGATCATACTTCAAAGACAAACAAACAAACAAAAACATTTATTGGTTTTGATCCGTTGTCCATACATTGCAATAGACTTCGTCATTTTAAGGCTTTATCGTGAAATTAATATAACAGAAGGCTCAGGCTTACGTAATAGTAATGTTCCAATTCAGAACAAACTCTTGATTTCAGCATAAAAATCAACATTAATTTCAAGCCAATTAATAAAATGTACGAGGTCTGTCTGAAAAGTTCAATGAATGGTATGATAAAAACATATAAACACAGAATGTACATTAGAAATACCTTTATTGGCCTTCAAAATACTCTCCACCAGACAATTAGGGCTGTACAGATGCACGAAAAAAAGGTTTTGAAAAACAACCCCCTTTATGGTAAAAAACCCCAAAAAATCAGTTATTATTATTAGCTAAACGAGAATTTTTAGAAAGATGCGGTTTTTTGCATATGGTAGGGTACATTAAAGGCTACAAATAAGCCAAATGTTATCAAAATCGTTACAGCCGTTTTTTTTATAAAAAAATAATAACAGATTTTTGGGGGGGTTTTGCCAAAAAGGGGGTTGTTTTACAAACATTTTCAAAACCCTTTTTCGTGCATCTATACAGGCCTACTTGACATGTCTGGTGCAAATTTGTTTGAAATCGATCGAATAGTTTTCGCTCTAGCTTTGTATACTTACAGACACTTTTTTGGATTCAGGGTGTCCCAAAACGGATATTTCCACAAAATCTCAACATCGATTTTTTTTGCGATCACTATACTTTCTCTATACTATAGTATAGTGAGAAAGTGAAATGTAATTAATCTGATTTGTTAAATATTCTTTAAACGTTTTCGTCTACTCAAATTGTTTACGTGTCTGTTCAATTTCGCTAGTCGAGAATTTCTTGATATCTTCAAAGAAAGCAAAATATTTAAAACTTTTGTCTCTTAAGGTTTACTAACAAATCAATTACATTTGACAATTTCTATCTTAACATAATCTAAATGCTCTAATGAATATAGCTACTATCAATTTGTGTACCAAGTAGGATAACAAATGTTCATATTGAGGCTTATAACTAAATTCATGTTTTTATTTTGTAGAGTGAATAAAAGTTGCAGAGATTTTTTTTTCATTTAAAAAAAGTTCTTTTAACAGAAACCAACTGTTTGCTCCATTTAAATCACTGGTTGCTATATTACACAATTGAAAAATCTCTTTGTTACAAAATGTTTATAAAGAAATACACGCAGTATTTCTATTTATCGTATAGAGTACAGGTTAGAGCGATTTTGTAGGATATATTTTTTATAAAACATCCTTCTTTTTGTAATTTTTGAGCTCTTTTATAGTGCATGAATTGTTACT
>JAGFPH010011164.1:13579-28716 GCA_018207615.1 Philaenus spumarius
AAGGAAGTTTTGTTTTTATAACGCAGTCACGCAATACTTTATTATATATCTTTACATTCACCGTCATCTTTACTATAATGAGGGAAAGTTTTATGTTTACTTACTGATATGTATGGTTTCGTGTGCGTTATGGGCTGAGCTATGAAGGAAGAATATATTGAGATTTCCGCCTTTTTAGTATTCTGTACCAAGGAAAACGGAACACTAATGGCATCACCTCGGTATCTGTCTGTCGCAGTTGTTTTTCCTGAAAGATAGATTTACGGATAAGGCTGAAATTTGGTATAGTGTTAGATAACCATTGACAATCACATATCTAAAGCAAGAAATGTGATTTTCGGAATTTAAGCAGCTCTTGTGGAGGTGAGGGTTAAATTACGTCAAACAAGTGGGTATTTGGGGAAAAAAATCATTTTTTATAAAACCTCCTCAAGACGAAACAGTTCCATAGAGCTGTAAGCAATTTTACGAAACGTTCATCGAATTTTGAAGAGAAACTGTTGTAACTGACAGGACTTGTCCCTGTCTGAAAGACTGACTGACGTAGAATCAAGGGGAGCAAAAACTATTTAATTTACAAATACGAAAATGGGTCATAGACGCACACTGAGAAAGGATTTTGCAATATTTTTATTTTAAGCGTACAAATAGTGAAATTTTGATGAAACAGCTGTTCGGATCAAAATGTTTATTTACATTCATCACTATAGCAACCAATTATTCACAAACTACACATTTTTTGGGTTAGATTAACAAACTAAAAGCAAAAATCAACGAAAAATACTTACTGTATTATAATTAAACTCAAACATCTGTTGTTACATATTATAAATAAAACAGCTGGTTTGGATCAAAAACTTAATATAATTTTAGGTTAGGCCTAAGGATGAATCAAAACACGTTTCTTCACAACTAACAGTTTCTTTTACTTTCTCACTTTACTATAGTATAGAGAAATTATAGTGTTCGCAAAAAAAATCGATGTCGAAAAAGATTGAAAAAAGATGTCGATATGTTTGTGGAAATATATTTTTTGGAACCCCCTGAATCCAAAAAAGTGGTTTTTACAAAATGTCTGTCTGTATACAAAGCTAGAGCGAAAACTATTCGATCGATTTCAAACAAATTTGCCCCAGACATGTCAAGTAGGCCTGTACAGATGCACGAAAAACAACCCCCTTTTTAATAACGTGAATGACATAGGAGTTAAAATATATATTTTAAGCATTTATGGTGAGTCTCAGCTTGTTATCTTGAAAATGACCCGATCTAGATCCACTTGACTTATCAATGGGTTTCTCGATTTTAATAGTACCGGACCCACCAACTCATTTTAAACGGCTCCAGTTTAGAAAATTTTCAAAATATCAACCTGAATGTTTTATTACAAGTTAAATATATAGATTCAAACAAAATCAAGAAGTATAAACCTTTTTTATTATTTACTTTTCAAAGCACAAGTAACTTTAAAAAGTATAGCTTTAGACCTTTCTAGATTTTGCATCAAAACGCTGTTAATCGGCTGCAGATTAGTCAATTTTTTACATATAGTTTTTAAAATAAGTATAGCAAAAAACAATTGTGTTTTTAACTTCTATACCAATTTTTAAATCGATATGTTCAAAAATGTCGAAAATGGAGTCCTTGAATCCAAAGGTGTTATAGTTAAAACGATATAGGTAAAACAGAAGACTATTTTCAAGCGCCTCGTTTTTAAAAATAACATGAAAAAACTCGTTCATACTTACTAAAAATATTTATACTGGTGAATTCAACTAGTAAAACAAATTTTATGTTGATATTCCAAAAATTTACGAAACTGGAATAGGTTGAAAGGGCTACAGCGTTCGGTAAGCAAAAAATCGTGAGCTCGTAGATAAGTCTGATTCCTCTAGCTCATCAAATTTTTAAGATACCAACTTGAGTCTTGGTATATAAGTTAAAAATAAACTTTTCACTTGCTATACCAAGTTTCAATTCGATATATTAAAATTCAGCCAATTTAGAATGATCCGACGCTTCATATATGAATGAGATTTCCCCTTTTAGTGATTTCCTCTGCTGCAAAATACATACCTACATTATCGAATTTTTTCCAGATATTGCTCGGACGAAATAAATACATATGACCTTTTTTATTGAAAAATACCTCTTCTACACGGTGGTATTTTTTATTTTTATTTATCTTCATCCCAGCTCGAAATATTAAGGAATATCGAAAAAAAATGTTAATCGATTTTTTTTTTGACTTTGGGAAATCGATAGACTGGTAAACTTGGTTTATGTTAATCTACATACTTTAATGTACTTATAAAATAAACGGTATCAGTTAACTGACACAAACTTTCTCCCAACTTACTGTAGTCAAAATAATATTGTTTTTAATCATTTTATTTACTACTTTTTAGAACAAAACAAAAAAATAATATTCTACCTACGTCAATCGTATACAAAAAATATTGTCCCAGGCGGGATTCGATCGCGCGACCTTTGAGTTACTGGCCGTGCTCGCTACCGTGGTGCTACCCCGTGCGGCCGCTGCCGCGATGCTAGATTGACAACACAAACTTGTTTATTTTTAAACATTTCCCCATAATTATAAAACGCCGAAGTTTTGATAAAAGCGGGTGGTGTCATTTTGTTTAGCATCTTAAGCACTATAAATACTGAAAATTTGATCAAAATCGTTAGAGCCGTTTTTGAGAAATTTGCATTTTTGTCGTTTTTTATGGGTTTTTAGAGGTAAATTACCCTTAAAAATTAAAAATTCAAAAAATGAAAAACCCGCCGGGAGATATTAGGGTTTAGTACCTACATACCAAATTTCATGAAAATCGGACCAATAGTGTCCTCTCTGGTCGTGTATACATACTGACAGACAGACACCACTCTAAAAACACTTTTTTGGGTTCAGGGAGCACCAAAACAAAAAATTCCACTAAAAATATTTTTGGGTTCAGGGAGCACCAAAACAAAAAATTCCACTAAAAATATTTTTGGGTTCAGGGAGCACCAACACAGATAATTGCACTAAACAATTTTTTGGGGTTCTGGGAGCACCAAAACAGATAATTCAACTGAAAATTCAAATTCGAACATTTTTACAAAAACAATACTTTCTCCATATACTACGTATAGGGTGGAGAAAGTAAAATAAAAACAATCAGCCGTATTGTATATTACTGGAGCTTTTGGTCTAAAATAACCCCTACCGACTGGCCTAATCGGTAAATCTATAATTTTCTATGGCTATCTACAGATTTATACAAAAGCGTTTTCCGCAACATTTGCTGTTCCATGTATTAAAAAGCTAAAAAACAATACCACCATTAGAAAGACAGGTAGTGTTTACATGAGCTGATCAAGTTGTTCGTCGTAACAGTTGAAATAGCATACGGTCAAGGTGGCCCTCACTGCGTGACAGTGTTACCATAAGTCTAAATTTGAATTATCGTGTATTGTGTTCCCACCTGAGGTGTAGTGATAACATGTCGTACACATATTATAATTATCAGACATCCATCAGTACTGGTGAGTTGAAAGTTTCAATGGTATGACACGCCTTTAAGGGTATTAAAAGCAATGCTATCACACCAACTGAAAATAAAATACTTCAATACTACCTTTCCAAACCTGACACAGGAATCCGAATCGGATTGCTGAACTTGCCTTAATTATTAATTGCTCCCCTATCCTGTAGAGCGATGATAATCTAATCTCTACTTGATGACTTAATTCAGTAAGTAGAGCTTAATAGCGCTATCCCGGCCATGTATACGGGTTAAACATTTTATACCCTCATGTGTTTATTAACATGATCTGTAATGTATGTCGTTTTGAATAGTAAATGATGCCATATTAGAATTAGCTTTCAGCGTGATTGACATAACTTTGTCTTGAAACTGTTCAGTATAGTCCAGGCCATAGGCGTAACCAGATGGATGGGTTTTAGATAACTCTCCATCGAAAGCAAAATAAACGGTACCAGGAACTGGCACATACTTTCTCACAGACATATTTAAATTATTAAACAGATTCACTGAGACTTGTAGGGTGGGGTAGGAGAGGTGATTTTTTATTAAAGTTGGAGATTAACTAATAAATACAATTATTTATTATTAGCAAAACGAGAATTTTTAGAAAGATGCTGTTTTTGCATATGGTAGTGTACATTAAGGGCTACAAATAAGCCAAATTTTATCAAAATCGTTGGAGCCGTTTTTTCATAAAAAAAAATAATAACTGATTTTTTAGGGGTTTTTTTGGCCAAAAAGAGGGTTTTTCAAAACTGTTTTTTGTGCATCTATACAGGCCAAATTGACATGTTTGGTGCAAATTTGTTCGAAATCGATCGAATAGTTTTCTCTCTAGCTTTGTATACAGACATATAGACAGACATTTTGTAAAACAAACACTTTTTAGGACTCAGGGGGTCCTAAAACGGATATTTAAACAAAAATCTCAACATAAATTTTTTTGTGATCACTATATTTTTTTTATAGGCCTACTATAGTACAGCGAGACAGTAAAAAGTGCAAGAAAGGGCTCAACAATGCTAATCATTCCCAAGCGCAGAACTGTGATGTATAATACATATTTCAATTTAACGTCATGTCGCTTGTGGAAATAGTTGCCAGATTCTCTTAAATCTATTTATATCCGTGCTCAATTTGCATTCAAGTAGTTAAAGCTGTATTATTTCATGAATGGTGTGGATATGTACTGATATCTTTGCTCGGGCTGTGTAAAAAAGGAATTTGTTTATTTAAATTAGATAATGTATGAATGTCAGCATAAATTTTGTTTATAAGTAGTTCAGTCATTTACTTCAATAAATAGTTTTTTTTTAATAATTTGTTGTTAGTTTACAGTTTAGTCTTTTTTTTTTCTTTGTCGTGTTTTTTGAAGTGTACACTTTTCACCTCGTCTAAAAATTGCTGGTGGTGAATCGGATTTTACCGTCACGCTTTTTGTCACGCGTCACCCTATACTATATATATAGTACACATGTGTATATAGCAGAGTATATAGTTTACTTGGTAATACCTCCGAAATGGACATTGTGCTTCCTCATTTCGTAAGTTGTGTTAAAATGGTTTACTTGGTAATTCTTCTGAAATGGACATTATGCTTCCTCATTTCGTAAGTTATGTTAAATAGTTTACTTGGTAATACCTCTGAAATGGACATTGTGCTTCCTCATTTCATAAATTGTGTTTTTATTCAATATTTTATATACTTGGAAGTGTAAATCAGAATATCGCCATAGAAGTTTACACTTCTCCCGTGTGGTCTTAAGCACGCCTGGATTTTTTAAATAAATTTTTTGTTTGTTTTAGGCTTAACTTTAGTGTATAAATTAACTAGCTGGCCCGATCCGGCTTCGCATGGATAGACAAATCAAAGTTAAATGTATATTAACAAAAAATATATTATTTCAACAAATATATTACACTATGTATTTCTTTATTTAGGGGATTTTTAATAACTTTGACCCCTCCAAACCTCCCATAAAATTTCGAGTTTTTTTAAAACCCTTTCTTAGCGAACAACTAGGAAGCTACATACCAAATTTCATTTCAATCCATTCGGTGGTTTTTTAGTAACTTTGACCCCCCAAACCCCCTCTAAAATTTATAATTTTTTTGGTAAAACTTTTCTTAGAGAGCACATACGGCCCTAGAGGAAGCTACATACCAAATTTCATTTCAATCCGTTCTGTAGTTTTGAAGAAATCGTGATTTAGTAACTTTGATCCCCCCCAAACCCCCCTAAGATTCCGAATTTTTTTAAACCCTTTCTTAGCGAGCACCTAGGGCCCTAGAGGAAGCTATATACCAAATTTCATTTCAATCCGTTCTGTAGTTTTACAAAAATTGTGATTTAATAACTTTGACCCCCCAAACCCCCCTAAAATTTCTAATTTTTTTTGAAACCCTTTCTTATCTAGCACCTAGGGCCCTAGAGGAAGGTACATACCAAATTTTATTCCAATCCGTTCAGTAGTTTTGAAAAAATCGTGATTTAATAACTTTGATCCCCCCAAACCCCCCTAAAATTCGAATTTTTTGAAAACCTTCCTTAGTGAGCACCTACGGCCCTAGAGGAAGTTACATATCAATTTCGTTCCAATCCGTTCAGTAGTTTTTTAGAAATCGTTATCAGTGAGTCAGTGGATTTGGCATTTATATATATAGATTGTATATGGTTTAAATATATAGAACCTGATGACCTAACTCTGCCCTAAATAAAAACTTTGTCAAACCATCACAATCACAACATAACACGCCTTCAATTCGGAACTTAAAAGTGAACGAAAGAAAGACAATCTTGTATCGCTTTGACAAAGATCTTGTGAACAAGTTTTAAGAACAGACGTAACAAAAATATGACCCATCTTACTTGAACGTTTCTACATATTCTCCTTGTAATAAGCTTCTTGCCTTGACACTGGTCCGTTCCCTCCGTCCTTTGTTGTCTCTAATAGACTATTGTAGCCGACTATCCAATAACATGCTAGGATCCCTGTAATACGAGTGACTTTATTATGAAACCAATTTCGATCCGAAAGATTTTATAATCACGCCTCGCACAGCCCTTTCTCTCATTCTCAGGTATTTTGATTACCTCTTCTCCAGCGTGTGTAGGCGTGGACTGCTTTTGTCCTTGTGTTTTATTGATTTGAAACGTATGCCATTAGTTGGGCGAAAGTTATATCCGGTCGCTTGTTAGTCGGGATTATCCAAAACTGTAAAAAAAACTGACAAACAGCGCTATTAAATATTTTAATTATTAAGAGTTCTTTAATGTTCGTGACTATTTTCCAGTCAGAGACGTCGCTGGGGGGGGGGGGGGGGGGGGGTCCCCCAATAATTTTAAAAAAAGTTGGAAAATTTGAGATTTTTAAAAAGTTTGGATTTTGGTATTGGTATTAAATTGCTCGCAAAAAACTCCAACTTTGGGTTCAGCTAAGCACAAAGAGGGTATCTACATTTTTCCGAAATTGATTTATTGTTACTATGCAATTCTAGATGTCATTATGCACCAAATTCTAAGGTATTTTGGTCATATCTACAAGAAAGTATAAAAAAAATCATCCCTTTTAAGTTTTCGTATCTTCTATATCTTCATCTTTTCATACATTTTCAGAAGGTAGTTTTGGTGTAACCAACAAATACTAAGCATCATTAGGAGTATCTGCTGTAGTTACTACCAAAACACTTTAGTATGTCTCATACTGAAACCCCTTTCCCCTTAACACAGTGTATTTTTTCCCCCTATCATTTAGTTGTATCTGCTATATTTATTTCCAAACAACAGCGTTTTAACTTTTGTATGCATGTAAGTTAATTTATATGATCTTCAATTAATTTCAAATTATAATATCAAAAAGTTTGATAAGCAACCTTTAATAAACGTGCAAAACACGGCACTTTAAATTTCAAACGTTGATTTCTCAGTTTTCTGCTTCATGCAGATATCCCCTTTGCGCTTAGCTGGGCAGATTTGGGTTTTGAAAGTTTTCGTTGTTAATTACCAACTTTCACAAATAACAAGCAAGTTATAAATTCCAATCCAAAAATGTTGGGCTAGTAAAAATATTTCCGTACCAAATAAATTAATTGTCTTCTTTTAAAAGATGTTCTGGGAAATTTACTTCCAACCCTGGTTATTATGGCAACACTGACTCACTATGCCTTGCACAAGCCGCCATACCAGTGTTGCCAGATTGGGTATTTCCCACAAAATGGGGAAATTTTTAAGTTGTCGGGTAATATTGGTGAAAAGAAAATGCTGGGTAAAAGTATGGGGAGTTTTTTTTTCAATAATGTGATGAACATATTGAAATTCTTGTAAAAACTCTTAAAGTATACTGAATATAGCACGTGCAGTGTTAAAAAAAAGCTATTAGAGAAGTCAATTTAAAAAAAATCCGAGGTTGAACCTCCAAGGCCCCCTCTCCACTTTATTTATTCCACACAACATAACCTAGAACCGTCTTCTGCGCGTTGGAACCCCCACCACGGAAGTTGGAAAATATGGTCAAAATTGTTGGGAAATTTTAAATCCCCCCCCCCCCCATAATTTGTTGTAGCAACGTCCCTGTTTCCAGTTGCATAAAGTTAACAGATTTTTAAGTATGTTTTATGGTATTTTGAGACTCATGAAATCGAAGTAACACAAACCACTTTCGAAGTTATTTACATTCGTGAACTACCTTATTAGGCCAGTCGGTAGAGGTCAATTTAGACCAAAAGTTCCAGTAATTTGCAATACGGCTGAATTTTTTTTATAAGTACCTTAAAGTATGTACATTAACATAAAAAAAAGTTTACCAGTCTATCCATTTCCCAAAGTCGAAAAAAATCGATTATCATTTTTTTTTCGATTATCCTTAATATTTAGAGCTGGGATGAAGATAGAGGAAAATAAAAAATACCACCGTGTAGGGGAGGTATTTTTCAACAAAAATGGTCATTTGTATTTATTTCGTCCGAGCAATGGTTTGTCTGGAAAAATGCGATAAAAATGCAGGTATGTGTTTTGCAGCAGGGGAAATCACTAAAAGGGGACATCTTATTAATATATGAAGCGTTGGCTCATTCTAAATTGGCCGAATTTCAATATATCGAATTGAAACTTGACGTAGGAGTTAAAATATATATTTCAAACATTTATGCTGAGTATCAGCTTGTTATCTTGAAAATGACCCGATCTAGAGCCACTTGACTTATCAATGGGTTTCTCGATTTTAGGAGTAGCGGACCCACCAATTCATTTTAAACAGATCCAGTTTAGAAAATTTTCAAAATATCAACCTGAAAGTTTTATACAAGTTAAATATATATATTCAAACAAGTTCAAGGAGTATAAACCTTTTTCATTATTTACTTTTAAAAGCACAAGTAAATTAAAAAGTATAATTTTAGACCTTTTTAGATTTTTCATTAAAACGCTTGAGTTAATTGGCTGCAGATTAGTCAATTTTTAAAATATAGTTTTTAAAATAAGTATAGCAAAAAACAATTGTCTTTTTAACTTATGTACGGTACCAATTTTTAAATCGATATGTTCAAAAATGTCGAAAATGGAGTCGTTGAATCCAAAAGTGTTATAGTTAAAACGAGATAGGTAAAACAGAAGACTTTTTCAAGCGCCTCGTTTTTAAAAATAACAAAAAAAAATCGTTCATACTTACTAAGAATATTTATACTGGTGTACTCAACTTGTAAAACAAATTTGGTGTTGATATTCCAAAAATTGACGAAACTGGAATAGATTGAAATTAGTTCGTGGGTCAGGTACTCCTAAAATCGATAATCGAAATCGACTCCTAGATCGGGTCATTTTCAAGATAACAAGCTGATACCATTGTATTTGGATAACCTAATAGAACTCCGATCCAATGCAATATTTTGTTCCACTGGAAATTCGACTTTTTTGGCGCTATCTATTGGGGAAACGAAGGAAGCTGTTTGAAACACCAATGCTACCAATGCTTTCTCCCTAGCGCTACCTCGCGGCGCGATCATGTACTATTTTCGCGACAACCTTTTTCCGGCACAAAGTCCCCTTATGGATGCAAGATCTATTTATTATTCATGATCTATGCTGATACTCAGCATAAATGTTTGAAATATATATTTTAACTCCTACGTCAAGTTTCAATTCGATATATTAAAATTTGGCCAATTTAGAACGAGCCAACGTTTCATATATGAATTAGATGTCCCCTTTTAGTGATTTCCCCTGCTGCAAAATACATACCTGCATTTTCGAATTTTTTCCAGACAAACCATTGCTCGGACGAAATAAATACATACGACCTTTTTTGTTGAAAAATACCTCCCCTACACGGTGGTATTTTTTATTTTTCTCTATCTTCATCCCAGCTGCGAATATTAAGGATAATCGAAAAAAAAAGATAATCGATTTTTTTTCGACTTTGGGAAATCGATAGACTGGTAATAGTCCGGTCAATTTAGACATTCGGTGCTACATAAATTCCCACCAAGCTGAAAATCAGTAAGATTGTTAAAAATATGATTAAAAATAAAATTTGAAAGTTCCCCATCTTTCCCCTGTATGGAAAAATTTTTATTCAAGGTCAAAGGTAAAAAATGAGTTTTTCGCGATTTTCAGCAAAACGGTAAGTTTTATCATAAAAATACTTCAGAGAAAAATTGCAGATCGTAAAATTATCTACAAAAAATGTATCAATACTTTTTTTCCTACGAGCCACCGTTTTTGAGATATAACGATTCAAAAAGTTGTAATCGTCATAATATGCACGAGTACGCCACGCCACCTATGAGGTAGTGTACTTAGCGTGTTTTTTGACGTGGTTTGCCCAGTAGGCCTATTCCACGGGTCTGTTGTGATCCTGTTTAATTTGAAACTATTGCAAAATAACGGATATTAGCAGAGATTGAAAAGATAAAAGCAATTTAAGTTAAAAAAAGTAGTGAAATTTAATCGTCCGAGTCGTAACTTTCAAATTCTTCTTCTTGTTCTTCTTCTTGATGTTCTTGTTCTTGTTCGTCTTGTTCTTCTTGTTTTTGTTCTTCTTCATTTTCATCCTGAGTACATGTAAGCTGTGTAATAGCGATGTATCGCATGTTGCCTCGTAGGAATCAAACGGATCCTCCACTGTTGGTGATTCAATATTAGAGCACGACCGGCCTTCACATTGTGTACATGCCAGAGAACAAAACAGTCCGACTTTTTTGCAACCACATTTAGCACTGCACCCCTTTTTACAGTTGCAAAAAATTGTGTTCAGCAGTTTTTCCGGCGCAGGTGGAAGTAAAGTTTGGACTGATTCTAATGAATTGTTGACCAACTTCCAACCCCAGTCTGTAGGGTCTAGCTGATAACCAAGCCACACTTGAACTTGGTAATATACCCGAAAAAGATGTTGATGAGCAGCAACTGAGGTTGGAGGAAGACAAGCTAATTGTACTTGTTTTTTACTTTTAGTGTTTTTAACAAAACATGCATATCTATACTTATCTAAGCAGGTAGTTTTTTTAGGAGCTCCGTACATAGAAAGAAGAAAGCGAATGCCGTTAGTGATAATTTCTTGTCGAGTTGAATTACTATTTTTAAAAACTTCAGCACATTGAACTAAATTTTGTTTTTCAAACATTTTGAAAACTGTTATTTTACCCCTTCTGTAAAATGCAGATGTTGTATCACAGCCAGTTATTGCGTGTAAAAATAGTACATGATTTTGACACTTTGCAAAAGTAGATAAACTTTTTGATGAATATATTTCCGATTGATGTTGAGCTTTTCCTGGTTTTAAGAAGAAAATAGTTTTTTCAGTTCGAGTTCGAGCAGTGAGTTATACGAGTAAGTCTACATCTTCACCAACAACAATAGTTGTATTTGTCAAATTGAATTGTTCTATTGCTGTTTCAATTATGAATACATCAGCATCATTATTAGCTTGTTTTACCAATATATTTTCAGAAGTAAATTTTTCTTTCAACATTGAAATGAACCGAGACTTGTAGTGAGTATTTGTAAGAAATTTTTGTTGAGTGGTTGGAACTGTCATATTTTCATCAAATAAAATATCAATTGATGTAGATGTTGCTAAAGTTCGACGACGTTGTTCTGCAGTTTTGGTATTTCTCGTGCAATCATTATAGCCATCAAATACGACAGTAACTCTGGAACCAAAATGTCGACGTACATACTGTACGTATTTATCTAAGATAACGTTAAATGTTTCTTCGCTATCCCACACAACGCGATGTAGTGTATTATAAGTGTAAGATACAATGACCGATAGAAAAATATTTTAACATATATATTACAACTGTAGAGATGTATAATATACATACGTATATTATATTATATGTATATTATACGTGGCGTACTCATGCATATTATGACGATTACAACTTTTACAACTTTTTGAATCGTTATATCTCAAAAACGGTGGCACGTAGGAAAAAAGGATTGATACATTTTTTGTAGATAATTTGATGATCTACAATTTTTCACTGAAGTATTTTTATGATAAAACTTACCGTTTTGCTGAAAATCGCGAAAAACTCATTTTTTGACCTTTGACCTTGAATAAAATTTTTTCCATACAGGGGAAAGATGGGGAACTTTCAAATTTTATTTTTAATCATATTTTTAACAATCTTACTGATTTTCAGCTTGGTGGGAATTTATGTAACTTTACTCTTATTTTTTGGTCTAAATTGACCGGACTATAAACTTTTTTTTATGTTAATCTACATACTTGAATGTAAATATAAAAAAAAATTAGCCGTATTGTAAATTACTAGAACTTTTGGTCTAAAATTACCTCTACCGACTGGCCTATATTAGCAGATTAGCAAGAACAACTAAACTTGTACCCTAAAAAGTTCTTACTTCTTAGACTTGTGTCTGCCTATTTTAGCTTATTAGCGAATATCCATAGGAAATATGAGCTATTGCAGTGACTCTTATGGTGGACCTAAGGTCAGGATAGTAAATGAGCACCGATCATGGTCCTCAGCTGTTTTAGGCTGTTATTAAAAATTTTAAACTTATATATAAGTTAAATATAATAACAGCTTATGTACATACAATATTGTTGGTGGTATAGCATGCCTGTGGTATATGGTGTAACAAACCAATTATTACACATAACTCGACTATTATCCTTCGTCCGATCGTTTTGACTGTGAGACAATCCGATAGGGATTCAAAAGGGCTACAAAAAAGGTGTCTTGAATTTTTTGGTTAAAATGTGCGGTTTTTGAGTAATTTGGATTTGAAATTTTCAAACAGCCGCCATTTTGAAGCGCCTATTGGATATAATCGCTTATTTGTTAAACTTCATGCCAAGTTTGAACTCAATCAAACATTTCTCTAGATATGAATTATTTTGTACGAAAATAAAGTGGCGCATATCTGGAAAACGAAAGCGTTTTAGGGCATATGTTTATAGGAAGTTTTTTATTTACTTTCAGCTATTGAATGAGCTTCCGAGAGATTGCCGCACAGTTCTGAAACACCCTGTATATTGGGTCTACTGTATTAATTATTTTTGTTATCGTTGCTATTTTATCGTGTAGGGTCTGATGGTTATTTACTTGTCCTAAAAACAAGAAATCAAATGTTTAGTATTTTTTTCCTGTTTTTGTTTTTATGCAAAACAGCCCCAGCCGGAGACCAGATAGATATGATTAGATATCTGGTCTCCCTAGCCTAGATTCGAACCCGGCATCTTCTGATCAGGAAGACGCAATGTTATCCACTAGGCTACGGCTTGATTAAAGAAAACTGACAAATTAACAATACTTCAGTTACTTTACTATCGGTTTAAATATTACGTGTAAAGAAAAAGATAGTTTATCAGCACCATCTAGGAGCGGTTACAACAAGTTTTCTCGGTTCTTATTAAGTGAGTCTGTATGGTTTGTATTCGTGAGACGTTTATAATAGCACAAATGTATATATACGGGCGTGCCACTGAAAAGGTTAAAAAAAATCAATAAAAGAAATGGAAATACAAACTCAGCAATGTAAAATTTAAATTAATAATAAGGTGATTTTACTTTATACAAAACTTTAAAATTGAACCAATTGTGTTTGATAAGGATAGGAAGGAATCGTAGCAGAACCTATTTGGTTATGTATATTCGAAACGAAGATTTCGTTCTGTTTACCAAACGAGTCGTTTATTTTTCAAGCGTGTCAATTGATTCATCCGGTAATTCGTTCAAATTGCCTTTGCTCTTTTTTTAACGTTTGTAAGATCAATTTAAACAGGATGAAAAGATGGAACACTTTTTCGAAATTTCGGCTCGTGTGTTTTTTTTTTTTTAATAACTGTCAAAATCGGGTTTCCCATACCCAAAAACATACAAAAAGATTCCCACACTGAATTTTCAACATTTTTACCCAAAAACGTGACCCCGACGCGCTACGACTCAAAAGCTTTCCAACTATCCAAAATAAAATTACGAAGATTTTGGCACCAACAGAAGTTTTCTACGACGTCTGTTTAGGGCATATATCGTGTTAACACACAGACACACCAAAATTTTCGAATGATTTCAATACTTTAGCATTTTAATACGAGCCGAAGTAATATTAGTCGACCTTGAGACTCTGAAAACAGTAGGTGTCATATTTTATGGCAAATTTGTCCATAAGCTCAAGTGGAAACTTGGGCTGGGGTAATAAAAGAGTACGAGATGAATATTTGAAGAGGTTATTCGACTGTCTGGGTTCGAGTTATTGAATCAAGGTGTCTGCACATCTGCAATGTTATTACAGGTTAAAACGTTGAGTCTGGGTGTGTTTTCTGACATCGTGAACTCAGTAGCCTTTGCATATTAACACGCTGCAAGTCGAAGCATACAATGGAGGTAATTGGTCGCTGTAAACAGCTGATTAAGTGGAGTCACAAAGTCTATTGTCTCTCGACTAAAGAAGCACTTAATGAATATTCCTATAGAAAATTACTCTCAAGTGTTGCTGATGCTACGCATAAATCAATGGAGACGAGCAACATATGGCTACCACGTTTGCCGACTGCTGCATAATCCTGTGTAGTTCATCATCTGGACTTTTAATGCCGGTCGTCGGGGCGTGTAATAGAACGTTCTGTAACTCTGCCCTTTCGGTTGTACAAATGTTTAGTAGTATAATTTATTTGTAAGGTGAAATTCTGGACTGTACTGCGGCCGTTCTAACTTTGTACTCGCAGGTTTTATAGGCATGGCAACAGCCAGGTGGGACGGAAACGACGTAGACATAAAGAAACTATT
Source organism: Philaenus spumarius (assembly GCA_018207615.1). NCBI lineage: Eukaryota > Metazoa > Arthropoda > Insecta > Hemiptera > Aphrophoridae > Philaenus > Philaenus spumarius. The sequence goes on from JAGFPH010011164.1 coordinate 28,366, forward strand.
CGCATTGAGATATTGAAAAGTGTTTAAGCATGACTAGAATCTGTATAGTTGGCAAAAGTTACGAAAATAAATACATTTAACCGTGTACACAGATAATATTGTCGCGTTATGAATAATATACGAGTACATTAGAGCGTCGAAATTCCGAACTAATTGGGACCGAGGGAGTTCGGATTATCAATTTGTTCGGATTTATGAAAATAACCAAGAAAATGCCATTTAGTCTAAAATATATATGCCCTTTAATTGGTTAAAGTGGTTAAACAGTACAAGCAGTAATGTAATTACAATATAGTATGTAAGATGTAGCACTTATGTCCATGTCACAGAGAAAATAATAAAATAAGAAAT
>JAGFPH010011165.1:1565-12690 GCA_018207615.1 Philaenus spumarius
CTCTATATAGGAGTTAATATAATTTCCTTTTACTCTATACGCTTTATCATACATTATATTGACTATGCGACGTAAATTCCTTTCGAATACCAAAGTCAAAAACACACACACACACACACACGCAACTATAGGCTAGCATATATTATTCTTTTAATAATACGCTATATAGTTAGTTTGAATGCAATACTGCACTAAATATTGCCATTGAACACCCTGTATATAACAATTAAGTGTTACACACGCACACGCCTATATCTAATAACTTAATATTCGGTGTATAGATTGAGTTAACGTGCATAGGTTTATTGTGTAGGTTAGGTTACATAGGCCTTTGCTAATAAGTAATGTTCGCTATTTAGGTTAATAATTAACAACCTGCATCTACTAAGTTTTGTTGTTTGGGTTTGGTTGGTTAATAACCTAGGCTCCTAGGTTAGCCTAAGTCTAATAACTTAATATTCGGTGTTTAGATTGGATTAGTCAATATCCTAGGATAGCCCAAGCACAGGTTACAGTAGGCCTTTGCTAATAAGAAATGTTCGCTATTTAGGTTAATTAACAACCTGCAGTTCTAAGTTAATATTCGTTGTTTGGGTTTGGTTAGTTAATATCCTAGGCTCCTAGGTTAGCGTAAGTCTAATAACTTAATATTAGGCGTAGGTTTGTTGTGTAGGTTAGGTTACATAGACCTTTGCTAGAACGTAATGCTTGCTATTTAGATTAGGTCAATTAAAACCTACATCTTACAAATTTTTTATTGTTTTTGTTTGGATAGTTAATGACCTAGACTCCTAGGCTGGCCTTAGTTTAATAACTTAATATTTGGTGTTTAGATTGGGTTAACGTGATAGGCTAGTTAACAACATAGGTCGACTAGGTTGGATAGCAACAAACCAGATTACTTAAAATTATGTCTTAGGTTAGGTAACGACTTATTTTTTCGCTATTAAATAATATAACCTATTTAAGTTAGACTAATTAACAACCTGCATCTGGTCAAATAAGTTAATATATTTATTTGTTATTTCTGTTTGGCTAGTTAATAACCTAATATTCGGTGTTTAGGTTGGGTTGGTTAATAACCTATAATAGCACAGGTTACTTAACAACATAGGTCTTTGGCTAGTAAGTAATGTTCGCTATTTAGGTTAATAATTATTAACAACCTGCATCTACTATGTTTTGTTGTTTTTGATTGGTTAGTTAGTAGGACTCCTAGGATAGACCAAGTATTTTTCCTGTACACTACAACAGTTATATAATTTATTTTACATTATATTACCGTCGAAAGTCGGATCAAGATGGTGTTGTCATCTGAGGTTAAGTTAGGTTATTTAGATGGCGTTGGTGAGAATGGTAGGTTACGTCATCATATAGTTCGTCTAGGTTCGGTTTATATCATTTTATTATACACCATAACAGTTATATAAATACATTAAATTACGAGAGTTCGATCGGTTAGGTTGGGCAAAGTTCGGTTTATATATAATTTTAGAAAAAGTTATATGATATAGTTTACATTACGAGAGTTCGTTCGGATTAAATGATTTTCTGCGCATGTGCAGATTGTGCAACATTACAGTGACACTAGTTTCTTGTACATTTAGTTTTTTATCCGAATATTATGGAAACATTTTAATAATGCGTTACTATATTGCATAAAATGCTTACAATTTTAGAATATCCTCCAAATAAAGTGTTAACGTCCAACTTTTTTACGCCTGTACGTATTTTACCGATCACGCAGGCTCATGCAACAATCTGTTGCAACATAATATATCTAATACAACTCAATATATATTTTGCAAGTCCGGGTTTTAGTGCAGGTACGATCGGTAGAAACAGTTATATAATGTATTTTACATCATATTACAAGGGTTTAAGTTCGGTAACCTCGGGAAAAGTTATATAATGTATTTTACACTATATTACCAGGGTTTAAAATCGTTAAAGTCTGGTTAAGATCGGTAGAAACAGTTATATAATGTATTTTAAATTATATTACAATGGTTTAAGTTCGGTCAAGTCCAGGTTTTAGTTCGGTAGAAACAGTTATATAATGTATTTTACTTTATATTACCAGGGTTTAAGTTCGGTCAAGTCTGGTTAAGATCGGTAGAAACAGTTACATAATGTATTTTACATTATATGACAAGGGTTTGAGTCCAGTCAAGTCCGAGGAAAGATCGGCAGAAACAGTTATATATTGCATTTTACATTATATTACAAGGAATTAAGTTCGGTCAAGTGAGGGTTTTAGTTAGGGTAAGATCGGTAGAAACAGTTACATAATGTATTTTACATCATATTACAAGGGTTTAAGTTCGGTCAAGCCCGGGTTTTAGTTCGGATAAGATCGTTAGAAACAGTTATATACTGTATTTTACATTTTATGACAAGGGTTTAAGTCCGGGGGTAAGATAAGCAGAAACAGTTATATATTGCATATTAAATTATATTACAAGGGTAGAGTGAAACCTTACGTTCGGTTGGATTCGGGTAAGATCGATAGAAACAGATATATAATGTATTTTATATGTTATTTATCTGTAACCAATGTTCTTCCAGATATACATAATGGTTTTTAGTATATGTTAGAACAATATAGATCGACAAGGTTCGACGAAACTTACTACGTTGCATAACAATCGTTATATGGTCACACATTATATTATTCTATGTTAATATTTACTGTTATGATCTGACCGTTGAACAACATATATGCTTATACACACACCCCAACAAGGTATAAGATAACTTAAATTGCCGATGTCTTTTAATATTACCCACTCTTAAGTATTTTTTTTTTGCACCCTGTATATAGGAGTAAAGTGTTCCATACATACTAACCGGATAAAGATAACTTAAATTGTCGATACCTTTGAATAATACATTCTATTGTTCGTATAAAATAATATCGCTTTTAAGAATTTTGGAACACCCTGTTTATAGGAGTAAAGTGTTCCATACATACTAACTGGGCTGAGATAACTTAAATTGTCGTAAACTTTTAATAATAAGTTATATTGTTTCTATAAATTACTGCTTTTAAGAATTTCGGGACACTCTGTATATAGAAGTTAAGTGTTACAAACACACCCTCACACGCACTAACTAGGTTAAGATAACTCCGTTTTATCTTTTAATATTGCATTATATTGTTCGTATAAATTAAATATTACCGCTTTTACGAATTTTGGAGCATCCTGTATATATAGGAGGCTGCGAAAATGGCTGCGATATATCGACAAGATGGCGGACTAGATGGCGACGGATTATAAATTTAGCGCCGTCGTTTAACATTGAGGATACAATGCCGATAAAATGCCCTACGCTCCACTGGGGTGGGGGTGGGGTTGGGGGTGGGGTAGTCTATTTTACTTTTTAAACACCTTAAATTAATCCCTCTCACATTTTTCGTAATTTTGAATTTTTCAAAATTTTAGGGGTGGGGGTGGGGGAAGGGGTGGGGTGGGGTGGGGGTAAATGTCTACGTTACGTCCAATACAGCTCTTGAACTTAACCCCGTGCTCGATTTTCAAAATTTTCCCATTTTTCAGAAAAATTTGTTTTTCGAAATTTTGGGGGAGGAGCCCCTGACCCCGGAACACAAAGTTTCATATATACATCACTACACGCTCAACTTTTTAACAAATATACATGCATTGGGCAAGTGGGACAATCTTCTCAATCGATCAGGTGCTTGGCTCCGCCTACTTTTACCCCCTCTACTTTGTTTTGGACCAATCAGAGGCTGTGCCCAGGTACCATGATATACTACTTATAATCAATAATCAAGCGATAAAAAGGAAGAAAAATATCTGCTACACTGTAAATGAAATAATAACGTAACATATTTTTCTGAAATATACATATTTTAATAATTTGAATAATTATAACACATAATTTACTAAATATCGATAAACTAGTTATAAACCAAAAACATTGATTTACATTGCTAAATCTTTAAAATAAGTTAGTCTAACAAAAAAACTCATTAAAAAGCATAACCAATTTCTATTATTAACCGTGAAAACTATAGTAAAAAACATGGAAATTAATACATAAAATGACGATTACATGTAGAAGTACTATAACTTTATTATTACTATTCACAGATTATAATGGTTAATTCTGTTATTTGCCTGAACTTCAAACTAGTATTTATAAATGACATCAGCGTGTGTTTGTTTAATTTTAACAGATGAAATACTAAACCAATTTAATTAAATTAGTAAAATAAATTCTAAAAACTTGTCTACTGAAATATATAAACATATTTAAAATATATTTTGATATTGTTCCTAACGAAAATGTTTGTTAATGTTTTCAATCATTTCAATGCGTTAAACAATTTGTTATTTTCTTACCAAAGAAATGTATTGTTTCTAAAGGGATTCAATTAGATGTATCACAAGCCATATGTGTGGATTGAACATTTTTGAGATTGGGGTTTTAGGAGGGGGAAGGGATATTGGGATTTTGGGTAAAGTTGTTGGTTGGTTGCTGGATGTCTTCTTAAAGTTGGTTATGGTGATGAGATGTCCTCTGAAGTCCTGAGATCGGTATTCCCTCGAAGTTACAATCTCATGTCAGTGAAGTTCGCCTGATGGTATCCTGGAGTTCAGTCCTGAAGTTCGTTTGATTACTTCATTCAGTAACTACCGTCTTGACTAGTAGTACTAAGTCCTGTAGAACTCTTCCAGAATGTCCCAAAAAACTGTCAACTTTTTTAAACTGTCAAAAAAGTTGCCACTGATTTAATGTAATTTTACAAAGTAATTGTGCTGACATTCTAATCGTCCAGTCGTAATATCTCTGAGTCACGCTTGTAAAATTATTTAAGTTTTACGAAGAAAATACTAAGTCATGTTATTTGACTTAAGTATTTTATTAAACAAGCGTCGGAGTGACGTGACTACTGTCAAATCAAAAATCCAAGAAGTTCCCGGTTCGCCTGGGTTAGAGTATTTATACTGCCGTTTGCAACTAGATTCATTGTCAACTTTACTTTCCCTACACTATGTTTTTTTCTTCTTATTAAAAATCCCCTTTTCAAGGATATTTCACTTTTACTTTTTATTCCTAACTATCCAGTAATTTTTCTTGTTATCTCCCAATTTTGTTACACCTTTGTTTTAATTAAATTCATATTTTTTATTGAATATAATTACTTCTGAAGTTGGCATCTCTGTCTCCACGCTTTCTATTGGCTCGTGCAACCCGCTGGTTCGTTATCTTGCTTTGAATAATTTCATCACTGTTCTTTCCTTTTCGCTTGTAACTTTTCGCAGATTCATCCGATTTCCTCGTGCTTGAACTTTTTGGATTGCGTTCGACGTCTTCTTTCTTCTCGAACTTGATTCACGGTCGTACGATGTCTGGTTCGCGATTTCGACTCGCGAGAGTTTTTCCCGCGACCACTCTGGGAAAAGTGTGTGTTTTTTCGAGTTCAGCAATTTTCCTTTTCACAAGTTATAGTTTATGTTGGTTTTGCTCACTAGCCGCTGTTTAACTTTAATCTGTTTAGTTTTTCTTCAGGTTTTGGTGTTTGGAAGTTTAATTATTTTTGACTTGTTTGAGGCTTATGAATTGCCCGGAATTTATTTTAGGCCTACTCTTGTAAAGCCTAAACATCTTTTGTTTTTCAAATTAAAGGAATTTTGAAATTTTCCCGAAACTTTACATACTAATAACTTTAATATTACATCATTTTTTGATTATTAGGTAATTTTACGGCTAACACATACGTGGTTAGCGTAATGCATTTCCCGAAAACACCCCAAATACAAACTATTCCCGGATTCTGGTTTCCCCTGGGAAATCATGATCTATTTTTTAAGTTACTGTTCCATTTAGAACAAGTCAGGGTTCAACAGTTCATTCTAGCAGATAACGATCCGATCGAATCAACTTGTCAAGCGTGACCTACCTACGATGCCAACCCGCATTAGGCCTAGATAAATCCAATTTTACAAAATTAATTATAAAACTGAAAATCGAGGAACCACAACGGATTTTTTACCGTTGTAGTTTATATGTTTTAGGGTTCAAAAGAATTATTTGGAAATTTGGTCTACTCACCTAAGCGCTGAATAGCTGCCTGCGTGTACACGACATATAAATAGAATTGGTTTTTCCTCAGCACTTAGTCCCGGCTTGCGCTCTGCTTCTTTCTGCTATAGCCGAAGTATTTTGAATACTTTATGAAACCATTGTTACTTGTGGTCAAAAAACGTACTTTCGCTTGTTGAATTATTTTGGCCAACGAATTCGTCCGAGATACTTTGAAAACCAATTGTGTATTACATTGGGACCAAATTGGATTTAAAATGTTAGAATATGAATATGTAGACAGTATACATTTATGTACAATTTTTATTATGCCACACAACGTGTTGAAGGGACCCCGATTGCTGGTCATTGTACACTTCCAACCTTAGATCACACATTAAGCTTAGGTCTTACTGTAACAGCTCATCTTTTCTATAGAATTTCTCTAACAAGAAGTATATAGTTTTCGAAAAACGCATAGAGTAGTTCGGTTTCAAGCTAAAACCACAAACAGATCAAAGAACTGAATCGCAGCTGTAAATAAAAACTCTCAAGATGTTGTCATTTCAATTTGAGGTTATAAAGTAAACATTTTATAAGAATCAACAACATAAAACAGATCAGTTTGCTTTCAGTTTTGGACATTACTAACTTTAGAAAGGGGATATTCTATATTAAGACACTTTAAAGGTAGTGTATACTGCTACCTTGAATTTTCAAAGCTGAATTTTAAAAATATTTGTATTGTTGAAACTTATAATCTCAAAACAGTTTTTTTAACAGGCCTCTATATATTATTGTATTGTGTCAGGTAGCATTTTAGAAAGGGCTGCGGGTGTTTAGCGTACCCGTGTCGGAAGCTCAACGTCGCCGGTTCAAATCCGAAAAAAGGCCATGAATGTTCATCCAGTTGACTTCTTGGGATGAAATCTGATCGTTGCTTTAGACTTTAAAACAGTAAACTTTGATTGATTACACTTCTGTGCAACAGTGTATATTCAAAATAAATTTAATTAAAGTAGAGATTGTTGTAAAATAAGTCTTTAAAGCAAAGGGTTGTACATTATTGAAGTCGGCGAAGCATTCTCTTTGATCATAAGTTAAACCTTACTCGGCATTGAACATTCCTTCTCATTAAGATTAAATAACTAAGAAAATACTTTGTACATTAATAGAATTCTGAAACAACTTACATTTTAGTAGTGAAAATTATAGAGTATGAAACGTAAAAATTAACAAACAGTTTAGCTGTGTGATTAAGTAAGAGGTCTTCGACACTTAAAATTTATGAAAATATAGCTATCGCTGGTCAGTAACAGTCATATTTGAGATTATAATAATTGTTGTATGGGAACATTTAAAATTAATAAAAACAATAAACTAATTCAAAGACAAAGTCGTCATTCTCAGTGATATGTGAGCTACAACTAAAAACTTATAACTAGTTTAGCCTAGGACTAGGCTACATATTTATACCCCTCTATAAGAGTGGGCATGAGAGTATAAACAACCAATATGGTTATCGTAACAACAGAAAATGAAATACCAAAGTGAATAGGAGAGAGAGGGAGAGTAATATTACAGAATGGTGTTGGATACATAATATGTAACCGTTATATGCTATTATAAAATAATAAATCTAAGCAAACTATACAATAAATCAATATTAATAATGATAAAAGTAATTTAACAACTGGATTTAGCTTAGTAAACTATCCGAAAAATGATATAGTAACACATCAAATAACATTTAAGTAAATTATTTTCCAAGTTAAAAGTAACGGCCATGTAAAATTAAGTTATATGACTATATAATATGTATATACTAATAATTTGAAATATAATAATACAATTATTACAAAATAAGGAGAATATTTCAATGTCAAATAATTAGCACACACTGGTTACTTGAATTAAATAAGGATAACGGCATATGTAAAACAATAATTAATTAGAAATAAGTGAATTATAAGCTCCATTAATAAAAGTTAATCAATACTAGATTACAAACATCAAGAAAATGTATTAAGTAATATAATATATGAAAATAATGAACCTAATTATAAACTCTATTAATAAAATTTAATCAAGAATAGGTTACAAATAACAAGAAAATGTATTAAGAAATATAATATCGGTAAATAATAAACAAGCACATAATAAAATACTATACAAAAATGTAAGGCAATCTCCACATGTTAGTTTATATTAAAACAGAGTTTAGTTCATTATTTACTATTATGTTTTTATTTTGAATAATGTATGAAGTTTCCCACGCGTCGATAGTTCGTAGATAATTTTTCCACTGGCCTCGTGATGACTAGTTATTTGAAAATGTCTCTTAGGTCAAGTGTGCTCGCAGTAGCATCAGCTGGTGATTTAAGCAAATGATATTGCAGTATATATATTAGATTGGTTAGCACTTATATCCTCAGGGTAAGCTTAAAAATGGCAGTTAACTAATTTAAACAATATATATATATATATACTAGCTGACCCGTACGGCGTTGCCCGTGGTGGTTGGTATTTTCAGTCTTTTTAACGTAATTGTATTCTTTTTAAGTGTTCAGTCAGTGAGTGGTATTTGGCTTTTATATATATAGATCTTAAATAATAAAAGCACTACTGTCACAATAATAAAAGATCTGAAATTATGATTTTAGTAACTTTGATCCCCCCAAACCCCAACTAAAATTTCAAAATTTTTCATACCCTTTCTTAGTGAGCACCTATGGCCCTAGAGGAGGCTACATACCAAATTTCACTCCAATCCGTTCGGCAGTTTTGAACAAATCGTGATTTAATAACTTTGATTCCCCCCAAACCCCCCTTAAAATTTCGAATTTTTTCAAACCCTTTCTTAGTGAGCATCTGTGGCCCTAGAGGAAGCTACATAAAAAACTTCATTTCAATCCGTTTGGTAGTTTTTGAGAAATCGTGATGAGTGAGTGGTATTTCGCTTTATAGATATATATTGAATAGTGTGAAAATATTACCAGGAGTAAAGACCATGCACTATTATGCCTAAGGTTGTATCTTCAGTAGAAAGGATTTGTGAAGGTTGCATATTTTTCATCAATATACACATCAGATTCCTCTCTGGTGTATCAATTCTTAATTAACTCTACGCGGAGATAAAAACTGTTCTAAATGGGTATTTATAGAGACTCACTTGCAGGCTGGGATTTATTCGTGTTATCGGCTTCACCTTTAAATCTAAAGTTATTTTAATGCAACATGTGTGGCGAGAGAAACTCTTCTTTACTAATCATTATTTGTTTAAAGCTCTAAATAAATTTGTCTGTTTACCAAATAATAGCATTATTTACGTTCAATTTAAAAAACTTTTTCACTACAAATATAGCGCAATATAACAGAAGACACTATTTTTAAAGTTGTATACACAATCTGTTTGCTTATTATTTACTTATTTATATGCTCTAAATTAATATTTTAAATCTCTTTTATGATCCTGTCTCTTATTGCCTTATCAATACCGTTTGAACGTTCCAAAACGCATACATGTTCAGCCTTTATTATTGGTGAAGTATATTTGTATTGTTTTTTGTTGTTTAAAAAAAAAACATTATTAAAAAAAGAATGCAAATATTAATTCTTAAATAAAATCATTATTGAAACACTTTGTTGACAAAAACCCGAAGACGAAAGACGAAGTCGCATACAGTAAAATAAATAATAAACATATACAACAGTAATCGAACTAATTATTAAACGATGTTATAATATACAAATATAAAAAAAAAACATCGTGGTAATAAATAAAACCTAGGCCTACTTATATGAATAAATATATTATAAAAATAAACAGAACCATAGAAGTAAATAAACTCAAATGAATTACCAGACGAGACTAAAGAAAACATTAAAAAATAATTAATAAAGTTATAAATAAATCTACACTGTAGTAATTCTTATCATTTTATTTTTCATTTTGTTGTAGGTACTGCCAAGAAAAACTGCATAATCTCTAAGAGCCTTTAATTTAGTTTTTCATTTTACATGTTGTATTTGTAAAATGATATACTTAAATAAATTGGTTTCATTTATAATTTATCTTATAATTCTTAAAATATATGTTCTGTTGCATATAACAGATTCCTGTTACTTATAGATTTCTTTATCATGGTGAAAAATAATAAAATAGTTTTATATTATTAGAAAACATTTTATTAAAAAAACCACATGTAGCAACACAACATCACCACGATTTTAATAGTGTTGGTGTGTTACTTGCGGTAGAATATTGCAAGTAAATTTAATATGTTTCATCTATGTATTATTAATTTGTATTATATGAATAAGTAAAATGTTTCTATAATATTTAAATGGTACTAAACTCTTTTAACCAGTTTATCTATGAAGTTTATATTTCAGTTGTATTGCAGTACCCAACAAAATATATACATATTATTGTATAAACGTAACATTAAGGATTAACTTAAAATAATTTTATTTTTATAGTCCTTATTATTTAAACTTACAATAAAACAAGTTTCTTTTTGCAACACGACACTAACTTCATATTTTACTTACGTAATCTGATTGTATTAATGTTTTAAATCAATGGTAGCAGTTTGTCTTCAATGATTTGTAAGGTAACACTAAATCAAGTTTGGCAGCATCGCTGTCATTTACACGTACAGAAACTTAAACGAAGATTGCTGACGTCATCGTATATGCTCGAAATATACTCTCAATAGAATAATAATCTGTTCCGAACTTGGAAACTTTGACTCGTGTTTGAAAGTCATTGTTACTAAATCAAGCCACTTTGCATTCAGTTCGTACAATAAATGGACATGAACGTAATCTTTTGTGGAAACGAACTATAATTTGAAATTGTATAGTGTAAATAAACAGATTTTCGAATATAAACCCTTTATGCGGTACTCTCTAAAATTAATGATAATATGTGTAAATAATTTGTGTAAGAGAAATTAAAGTATTAGTATTATTATTCTGCTACATACAAGGTTAGCGAAAAATTAATAAAGCTATATTTTCCACTGATAATTGCAGTACTTAATTTTTTATATTAATAATTTGTTTA
>JAGFPH010011165.1:12790-28037 GCA_018207615.1 Philaenus spumarius
GGGGTTTTATTTAAATCAGTGTGATTTTGTCGCCACAGTGCTCTTTTATTTGTTTAAACATATAATTTGTTTAAAATAAAATTCTAATATAGGAGAACGTAAATTTTCTTTATGTGGACAATTAAATTGGACTCTTTTATGTGTATTGTACAAAGAGATTAATGGAATTTGTATGAAATAACATATGGAAGTATAAACCCAATACACCCTTCCAAATGTTTACAAATAAGTTTATAATGTTTTTATACACCTTATAGTAATAAATTAATTGCCTTACTTGGTCTTTTGTATATTTGCCACTATACTATGTATTGAGTATCAGAAGAATGTTAACAACATGTTAAAATAGAAAACAAAACTCCAGCGAATAAACTTTCAGCTGTAAACCATTACAGAAGTCGTAATGTTTGAAGTTTAACAGTTGGTTTTTTATAGTCTGACCATTGAACCGTTGTTTTGTACATTATGACTACAAAACTTTGAAATTTAAATAAATCTAATTCGGTCAATTAAACGTATTGAACAAAACGTACTTCAAGCACTTAATATGCATGAAGTAAATTCAAATCGATTCAACCTTGTAAACTAAAGACAGACCCTACTGGAAAAATAGATTACTAACAATAAAACAAACCATGAATTAATTATTACTGCAAAAAAATAATCTCGTAATGTAAAATTCAAAAACAATCTTGGTTTAACATTATAGCCCTTATCCGATGGTAAATTTTATAATCTTATGGTTCGAAACTACATTTATAAGGCATTACACTCTAAAAAAAAAAAAACTGGTTTTATCTAATTACTCCGTTTAAGGTTATTGTTCACTTATTTATTCCAACCAATTAGGAAAACAGTTTAACTTTTTATTAGGTATTATGAATTGACATTATCTTTGTTTCATAAATTCTTCTTTGGTTTCTTTACAGGGTATTTCCAAACGCTATGAACAAACTTAAGGGTATTTTTCCTTGGGTCAAAAGAAATGTAAAACTTTATTTACTGTGCATTTGTTTCTATGCATGTTTAACTTAAAAAAATATTATTAATATTATTAAGAAAACTGCTTAGTGCATTTCGAAAAAATTTTGGTTGAATGTTATTCTTGTTAGGTTGATTACAATGTTCAATCCATTACTTTTGTCCATTTTACCACAACCCATTTTACAAAAAAATTACAAGCACTCTTATTTTTATATTTCATAACATACCAAAACAATTTTTTTTTCAAAAAATCAATTAGAATTATGGGATCTTTTGTCCACCCTTACATAGCCATTTTTTTACACTTTGCTACTCTTTGCTTGGCAACAATGAAATAAATGACAAATGTAGGGTTTGAGACTTACACTGTGAATGCAAGTTTTCTTTTTTACGAAGAATGGTTTTAAACAATGATGACAATGATTTTTTAATTAATTTACTATGACAATTATTACAACAATTCGATTCAATAAAAAAACTGTTTGACTTAAACAACTGTTAGTAATTGAGATAAATTTACTCACAGCGAAGAGTTCTTATGAAATATGAAAAATTAGAAAACTTAAACGAAACAAAATACACCCATGATTATATGGCATTTTATGTTTCTTTTGACCCAAGGAACAATATCCTGAAGTTTGAGCACAGAGTTTGGAAACACCCTGTATGATTAATTTCTATTATTCTGATTTTTTTCTGATTCAGTGCAGGTAAATAGATGACCAGTAGACAGGATCAAACATACGAAGTTCAAACTGCAATAGATGTTTGATTTGTAACAAATAAAAGAACCCGGTTTGATTTGTTGAGACCCAATCTCAGGAATACTATAGCACAAAAACAAGTGGAACAGAAATCAAACTAGGTGTTTGTACCTAAACAAATCTGTATTAATAAAGCACTATAGTTCAAACAATAAATAAATTGAAGTGATTGTGATAACGCAACTTAGCGATGTCATGTACATAGTAAAAATAAGTATTGGAGTATTATGGAAAAGGCATATAGACCAAATAATTGCTACGGATACTGGTGGAGTAGGTTTAGATGTAAATAATTAGCGAACAGCTGGTAGTAGACATTCCTAGTCAGCTGGTCCTTCTGCCCATGCAGCCTTAACCCGGGACACCTACCAATCAGAACCGACTAAATCACCTTAAGTTCCTTCTCCAGTCTTGTGACGTGATTCCGCCATTCCGAGATGTAGCCTAAACACAAATTCATAGACCACGGTCCGTGTATCCTGGAAACCAAATATAGTTATTTAACCGACCATCCTCGTACTCATATAAGCGTACATCACAGTGGCTAACGTTTTTATCAGCCATTTTGATTCCTCTTTATGATGAAGTGTAAGCATGTTAAGAAAAGACAAACTGAGAAGAAATTTATAGAGATTGACTAAATTTCTATTCACAGTAAGGTTATAAGACTAAGAAATTCTTTTAGAAAACACAAATGCACTGTCTTTAATGTGTTGTTCAGAATTACGTTCAACTTCAAACACAGCTGATGTATTACTTGTTTATTCTATAAATGGAAACACACGAACACAACGATTTGTTTCGATCTGACAGGTTCTATTTATTTTGAACACAGGTGTAAATTTAACTCAGTTGATGGAAGTGTCAAATAGTGACGAACAGTGGTGTCGGTTTTCGATTAAATATAGTTTCTTAGAATAGGTTTACATCATGCATCTGAAACAGTTATAACACGTTTATAATGTTAGAGATATATATGTTCCTTCTTTTATATGGAGTTTGCTAGACTTACCTTATTGTACTTTGTTTATGTTTAAAAAACGTCTCTAGGAAACCGATTTAAGTGTACAATCCATATTCAATATATCACAGAGGTTAATTCCATAACAATCAACATTTTCAAAACATAGACTACAACAGCTGTTTACTTTCCGTACAGTGCGCAAAATAAACAGCTGGAGTGCGTTAAAGTAAAAGAAAATTGCTTAGCGCTGAACACATGTTGTTTAGTTTGCGCACTGCTGTTAAGCACTTTATTAAGCAGCTGTAGGAAAAATGTTTTTTTTTTGTAGACCTGGCTTTAAATACACTCATGATTTTTCCAAACCAAACGCTTCTAACAATTATATGAAAACATTTTGATCACATTCGTAGCAGTATCCCTTTGCCTTCCATGCACGGAAAACAACTTTTTTTAAATAATACACACCAATACTTACCATTTTTTCCATTTCTTTAAAACTGAATCACTTATATTTAAAAATTAAAAAAAAAATTCTACCCTTTATTAGTTAAATTGTTTTTTTTAAAGATATTTTATATGTTTACAAAACATTTATCATACATTCCGTCTTGCTCTTTCAAAATCATTTAATCATAGCAACAGGGAAAAAATTAAGAAATTGTTTACAACTACAATATAGTTAACTATGTGAAAAACAAGGGGAATTTTGTTACTTTACAAACGCAACGAATTTCGATAACTGAAGATACAATAGTACCAATAAATTGTTTGTCATTAGGAATCACGTTTTCTTTTCTATTTTAACTACCAGTACAACGTTACGGTAGGTTATAAATTTATTACGGGTTACATTATGAATTAGAATGTAATTTCAGTTTTAGTGCTGCAATAAAATATACAATTATTTATCTGTAGGTAGATTTCAGATGTGTCGCAGAAGTCGTAACCATTTATGCACTGATATGTCTGTCAATTCATAAACCTAAATCATTTCAAAATATATGATAAAGAGTAATTTACAGTGGATTCAGGCTTTCAAATAAAATATTTATGTTCACGAAATCATTTGTTACCTGCTAAAACATGTTCAAATTGTTTATTGTTACACGAAAACATCATATCCAGTGCAAGGTTAATGGTAGGCATAATAATTCATTGAAATTCATACTTTTATAAAAGTACTAAAATTCCTACTTCATATTTGATCCATACGATTTTTTTTTTTTTATAACGAGCTTATTAGAATGAAATGATGATGATGATTATTATAAATAATGCTCTTCGCGATTTACACAGAAATACCAAGAACATTATAGTCCTCGGGCCCAGGACTTGAAAAATTTATGATTACTTAACTCTTGAGACTATGTATATCCCTAATGTACGTCAATCGGACAACATTTCTATTTGCTACAATTCTCGGTAGCGGTTGTTTTCCTTTGAGGCCCTGGCAAAGTCATGATTTGGTATAGTAAAAAATGTATGGCCTAAATATAATATTTCTTTAAATCGGAAGTTTTTTTATATAGAAAGCGAAAAACACTTCATCGGATAAACATTATTGGTCATTTTTGCGCGTCCGACACCCTGAACATGGCAAAGTTATGACGTCATTAAATTTAGCACAGCAGTTGATTTTTGTTCAGAATTGAATGAAAAAATTGTTACATTGAAGTGGTAACTTTGCAGTGCACGTAAAACGTCTTCTGGGGACCAAGATCGGTGCTCATTGACCAATCCCAACGATAGGTAATAAACAATACTCACTCTACTAGGTCAACTTTAATATATAAATTTGCAAATAAGAAATAAATAAAATAAGTTCATCACTTATATAAAAACGTCACTGCAGTGCCGACACCAAAAGTACTATTACAAAAAGTCGAAAGTACAGAGCTAAATAAAAAAACAAAATAAAAAAGATATGTATAATATTTAAAATTGATTAGATCTGGTTAGTTTCTGTTTTAAAACTTCTTTTACATTAAGTTTCTAGATATCACGACCGATACTCTATTATAACTTGCACAATTTACAATGAAGACAAATTCGTTTTAGGGTAGGCCTATTTATATCCTTCCAGAAACTTAAATTTTCTTAATTTGTCATTTATCTATATTCATATTTGAATTACATGCCTTTTAGATACTAATGACACTAGTTAAAGAAATAAAATATTCATCTTAAACATGTTCTGTAAATCTGAAATGTCCTGAAGAATGGGTAATCTCAAAACATTAACTTTTGGGGGAATGAAAAAAACTACAAAGAATGGACGAACTACAAAAGCTAAATATACAAAAATAGTGAAATAATCCTTATACTGTAATGACTGACATAAATTGAAAACCATTACAATGCTACATATTTACATACAGGTTGGGCAGTACTGGATGTAAAGTGCTGTTGAGAAAATAATCATATGGGTAAACATCGTTACCGTTTAAAAATATAAGAGCATTTTAGTTTATTATACAGTCTGTGTTAAACTTTGTACGCTTTAAGCTTCATTATGCAGATTTTACGTAAGAGAGCTGTCATTTACTACATATAAACTCAGGGGCAGCTTATGCAAATTGTAAGACTTTCGTTCTCCACAAAACTGTTTTAAATTCCCATCACACTCGTAAAACTTTAAACATTCCAAAACTTGAAGACTTGAGTGAATCAGTAGGCCCAACATTATCACGTCACATTTCACCTAAACATTATCTAAAATCAGGGAAGTTCAAACAAACTAAAATTATAAATATTACCGGCGATTCGAACATAAAGGTTTAACTACTTATTTCTCTATTACTACAGCATTTTAGATATCCAGATACGTGATTTCCTTCAAGTTCATACAGACAGAAGATGTATCACAGCAAGGTTGCTACACTTCATACATTTTTATATAATTAATTAATTACTTTTATAATTATATTACTTAAATTTGTTTATGTATTATACACGTGCTAGTTGAAGTTGGTCACGAATTGAAACTTAAGCTTAACACGATAAAATATGTCACCGTTTAAAAGTAATAATAAATAATTATTTTGTAATCGTACTTGAACTGACAGCATCACTTGTTTTAGTAAGGTGATGTGTATGAAGGCAGTATAAATCAGTCTCAGTGGATGCACATTTAAAAAGTATATTTTATCTACCATTCAGAAAACTGGCAATTTAAGATTGAATTATTTATAAATCATGAAGTTAACTTTGCAACGTTTATGTTTGCATACGTGTATTTAAAGGGGGTTTTACAGCTCCGTTCCTGAAAATTTGTAAAAATATGTGTTTGGTTTTAAAATAAAACATCAACCCTTTATCATTTGTCTGAATGAACTCTTTTACAGAAACAAAGACTAATGAGTTTTTTTTCATTTCTTTTATAAGTAAATTTGATCAGTTGGATGCACATCACATATTAGTAAATATTAATTGAAAGTTATTGTTCAAATTAAGAACAATCTCTGTTAAAATAAAGTTAAAACATTTCTATAAAATTCTAAACGTAAAATTGCACAATTTTATATTTGTCTTACAACCGATAAAAATTAGAATCCTTTTCTATCAGGAATGCAACTGCTGTTATTTATATAACATTTTTATTTTATTGCTGTTGTTTTATATAAATGTAATCAACTCATATCAGAGTCAGTCTAACTTTGTTTCATTTATACTGCCAACGTTGTTGTACATAATGAGTTTGTTGTTTTTATTTAGACTGGAAAGTTTGCCATTCTTAAAAGTGTGTTATTTATATTTTAGACTGCCAATTTTGTTATAAGTAATAAGCAGTTTGTTGTTTTTATTTAGACTGCTAAGATTGTTATACGTAATACTTATATTATTTATATTTAGACTGCCAATTTTGTTATAAGTAATAAGTAGTTTGTTGTTTTTATTTAGACTGGAAAGTTTGCCATTCTTAAAAGTGTGTTATTTATATTTAGACTGCCAATGTTGTTATATGTAATAAGTTTGCTGTTTTTATTTAGACTGCTAAGATTGTTATACGTAATACTTATGTTATTTATATTTAGACTGCCAATTTTGTTATAAGTAATAAGTTTGGTGTTTTTATTTAGAATGCTAAGTTTGTTATACGTAATACGTTTGTTATTTATATTTAGACGGCCAAGCTCTATACTATATCTCTACTAATATTATAAAGAGGTATAATTTGTTTGTTTGTACGTAAAGGGTAATCTTTGGAACTACTGAACCGATTGAAAGAAGTTTTACTAATAAAAAGCTATACTGTCCCTGAGTAACGTAGGCTACAATTAATTTTGATTTAAGGGGTGAAACAACCCCTAAAACAATAAATATTAATTGTTGTACTTTAATTACAGTCAGAGAGCTGAAATTTTGTACATTTATTTCATACAAGGTACATGGTACATAGAAAAAGTAAACTAGATTTGAATTTTGTCGTGTGCTGCTAAGGTGCGAAAATGTGATATCAACCCCTGAAACAATAAAATGAAATGCTATATTTTCCATCAATTTAGTGAGCTGAAAATTTGTACAATTACTAGTAAACCCTCGTGAAAAATCACAGGCGGATTAATTAGGTACACATTAGAAATACATCATTTATACAAAATACTATTTAAAAACATGATACTTTATCTAGGCCTACCTAACTATGCTGACGGGGGGGGGGGGGGGTTTAACTCGGTAAATGTCTACAATATTTCTTAAAAGTGTGTATTTATGTATATTATTATATATTTAAATCAAGCTAAAAATATAATTATTAATTGTTTTTTATTTCATATTGATAGATCACATAATTATTTAGAAATTATTAATATTATAGTAAAGAAATTAATAATTGAATATGTTTATGTGTTATACAAAGTTGTACGAATGTTTCCAAAGCTAAACGAATAGGTATTTCTTCTTTAAATTTGTATAAACGAATATTTTGATGATAAAAGGTTGTATTTATGTACAGTTAATAACCTGAAAGCAAATATTATAACGTATTATAAGCGTAAATTAGTCCTACGACTCATATTTAAAAAAAATCAACTTCATAAGAAATTATAATGACTGAAGTTGTAAAACATAACCCCAAAGTGTAATAATAGCGAAACTTAGAGTTGCAATTTAGTACCTAGTACCGCACCCCCACCACATCACCAGAACCCAAGTGCCTCTGTCGTAATACATTTCAGTGAAAACCTTAGATTATAAAATACTTTATTCTGTTTCCATTTCCTTCACGGAGAGCCTCCACGGTTGTTGGAGAGCGAACCGAGGATGGCTGGAATCTCCGGTAACAAATTTTACCTTTTCAGAAATTTTATTTTTAACTACCATAAAAGGCACATATTTAAACATTTCAGGTTACCATTCGTTCCCTTGTTAACTAAACATATACTTTAAGTAAAATTGGAAAGATGTAGAACAATTCATTAATTACTATACGTCCAATAAATCGTATCAACAAATCTTAAACATATTGGGCAAACAAGCACAAACATAAACAGTATGTATTGGATACATAACCGCAGAACCTAAACCGTGTGTGTACACAGCGTTCAACATGCGGGTTTGTGTAAACAGTATTACTAGAGTTGATCACTAGAAACAATAAATTACAAATTTCGCTGATCCCAAGTCTAACAGAGGGCCAATCATTATATTTACTTTGGTGATTGAAGCATGAAAAAGCAAAGCCAATCGGGCTTGAGGTCGATTCAAATTCAACCTGAAGATCTCGGAAATGAGAAATATTAGAATTGGACACATCAGAATTTAAAGGGGGATTCCATCACATGTTCTTTACTTACCTGGTAGTAGTTTTGAACAGATTCGTCAGTGACTAAATCTTTCTTTCGTTGTTGTCTATGGATATCTGCATGTCTGACGACTTACGTCTGATCTTTTTTCTGAGGCATTTAAAATGACATATTTGAGTTTTGACAAAAACATGTGACAGTAGTTAATTGCAATATTTTTATACTGTAGAGACAATGGAATCTTAAAAAAAAACTTATACTGACACTCTCATACAACGTCGATGTTCATTCACCCAACTGATAGCAAAACTATAAATTTTCGTGTAAGCTTAATTTAGTTTTTTGCTATTTTTAAGACTTAGACGATTAGGGTTGGTCAAGTGGTGTACTGGAAGTTTGGAAAATACCAAAAGGAGCTAGGTGTACAGCTGAAGAGAGCTGCATCGCATAAGCAGACATTAAAAAAAACTTAGCCTATAACTTTTGTAGAAAATAGATATCAACTTAAAGCTGAAGTTATGTAACCTTTAAACCATGAAGATTGTGCTTGCAAAAACGTATCAAAATAAGTCTAATATTCTCGGAGGAGATAAATTTATAAAATTTGCATGAAAGTCAGGGATGAGGGCTTTGTCCGACAATTTTTTTCTTTTTGACAAGGTTGCATACTTAATACAAAGTTTTACTTAATGCAATGCAAGGTTCTTTTTTTCTAAAGTCAAACATTTTTAAATAAACTTTAATTTTTGTTTACTGTTTTTGTATATAAAACAAATCACTAAAAACAGACCATAATAGTAATAATCGTGGATATTTTATGACACATTTTAAGAAGGAAATGTGCTCTTATCACATTTACAGTTATTAGACTTTTTGTGTGATTGAAATATTTTTTCTACCAGATGTTTTTCTAGATATTTCGTTTCAGGTAGAAATGTAATTTAAGTGTAATCAACTATTGCTGTTGTGGTGAGAGATGATATTGAAACTCGTATTTCACTGGAAAACCTGTTTAGGAAATTTGATTAATATGAAGTATGCAATTTTAATTCATACAATAAAATTCTCAATCCTATATTATATTTGAAGACTATTTTATATTTGAAGTTGGTAAATTGCAAGCACCAAAAATGTTTTGAGATAGTTTAGATTTTTTTTGTATTACTACCCAAACCAATTAAAATTATTATTATAACGCAAAAAAATAAATTGGACCGTACATTTTTGTAATCCTACTTAGTACGTAGTTTTGCGGAGATATATTCTGTACTTTAAAAAATATCATTTATTATTTTAGAAGCCATATTTATAAAAAGAAACAAGTCATAAGTCTATCCATTTTCCATAAAGTAGTTAATATATTTTTAAAACTTATTCTTTTCTATTGCAATTTATTTTCTCTTATAAACAATTGAATACACGTTATATTGAATTACTGCATTGAAATATTATAGAGGGGGAAATAAATGTATGCCAATATAATCTACACCTCTGTTATAACACTTTTTAAAGGTACATGTTCAACAACAGTAGATATGTAAAAAAAAGTTCTAATCGCCAAAAAGCAGCTAATAAATTTGGAATTTACTATCTGAAAAATATATTGAGATGTATTACATCCAAACAACAACCCGTATGTATTTGCAATTTGGTTTTAAAGCAAAAGAAAATCCATTTTCCAACATACAGTTGGACATAATCTTTGTGTTTGCCAATATTTAAACATCATAATTTAAAACATTATTTTTAAATATTTAGTAGTGCTTATTAATAATGTTACATAAATTAAGCTGTTTCGTTTTAACACTCCAAATTTAGCAATACATATTTATATACACTCTCATTTAAAAAAAAAAAAAACAACAACAAATTTTATTTCTGTGGCTTTAGAGGTTATTTCTGGGGCTTTAGAGGTTATTTCTGGGAGTGTGATTTTTCACCTTCATATAAGGTTGAATGTTTGATTTAAATATATAAAATTAAATAAATATTTAATCTTGATCTGTGAATAATATAAATAAAAAACACTAGAATATTTGAAAATGTTACAATGTGAACCATCAATTACTTTGTATTAAATGGAAATGTATTCATAATTTTAGTTGGATAAAAAAACACATGTTTTTATTAATCGTCCATACCCTCACAATTACTACGCCTACATACAGAAAACTTCATAAAAGAGGTTTAAATGTAGCCCACATAATTCAAATTTTTATTTGTCAAATCTATCTATATAAATAAGCGGATTTGTTCTTTACGATATACTGACTGGCATAGAATCAAATTAGAACCAAAACTACTTAAGATAACAATATGAAAATCTACAGGTATATTCTTATAGGGTCATAGGATAGAAGTATACTGTAAATAATTTTTTTTTTTAATTATTTTGATGCGTAAAATTTGTCAAAATACCGTGTTCGCTCACAACCCTATGGATTTACCCATCTGTTGTTTCATGAATTTGTTCATTACAAATATATGTTTTTCTAAGGACATTACAATGTTGTACACAATAAAAATATTTTTTCTAATAAATGTAACTTGAATCCGAATTTTGTGTTATTTCGACAAATCTGCATTTTAAATAGGTCCATTATACACTAAACATTTTTCGCTACTCTCTGAGTAACTTTTGTGACAAAACTCTTTCATATGTGTGTACTTAATGTATAGATTTGTATTTATGTTTTAGTAAAATATTTAATAATTGCTTTAAAAATCTGGAAAGAAACAAAGATAACAAAGTAAATGTCGCCAGTGATTCCCTGTTATGAAAGAATCTAATGTAGTGCTTTTTTATTATGTTTTACTTTCTCACTATACTATAGAGAAAGTATCGTGATCGCAAAAAAAAAAACGATGTTGAGATTTTGTGGAAATATCCGTTTTGGGACCCACTGAGTCCAAAAAAGTGTTTTTTACAAAATGTCTGTATGTATACAAGCTAGAGCGAAAGCTATTCGATCGATTTCAAACAAATTTGAACCAGACATGTCAAGTAGGCCTGTATAGTATAACGGTTTTAAACATTTTTGAAAAACAACCCCCTTTATGGCAAAAAACCCCAAAAAATCTGTTATTATTTTTTTATAAAAAAAATAGCTCCAACGATTTTGATAAAATTTGGATATTTGTAGCCTTTAATGTACCCTACCATATGCAGAAAACAGCATCTTTCTAAAAATTCTCGTTTAGCTAATAATAATAACAGATTTTGGGGGTTTTTTGGCCTAAAAGGGAGTTGTTTTTCAAAATTTTTCAAAACCTTTTTTCGTGCATCTATACAGACCTAATTGACGTGTTTGGTGCAAATTTGTTCGAAATCGATGGAATAGTTTTCTCTCTAGATAATAATAATAATATTTATTGTTTAATCTCCTACTCTAATAAATTAACTCTCCTACCCCACCTAGAATTATGAAGTCACAGTGAATCTGTTTAATAACGTAAATATGTTTGTGAGAATGTATGTGCCAGTTCTTGGTACCGTTTATTTTTTAGTATGGGATGATTGTGTTTATATTTATTCATATGGCTGCATGGTAGTTTATAAAAGTCCGAATATATGCGAGTATGCGTGATATGACTAACCAATTATGTAAAGGACTATTTTAATTTGTTTTTTCTGAATTATGTATAAAGTCTCCTCTGCTAAGAGATAACCTTACACTATATAACGTAATTATTTAAAAAGTTAAGTATGTAAGGTAGACAAATTTTTCAATAACTTTTTCTTTGATATATATAGTTTAGTTTTTCAAACACTGGAGTGATCGTTAGATATGTCTCAACATTGTATTTAAGTGTAAATAATAGGAGGAAAATAAATATTATTACTTTTAATCTTTTAAATTTAAAGTAAAACTAACATCTATGGAAAATGTATTACAAAAATATATCCATTGATTTAAATTTCCTACAGAGCAAAAAGGTGTGCAAATGTGTTTGTTAGAGAAGTAATGACTTTGAGTCTATCATTCATTATTATGTGCGCTACTTTGGTGTGACTGACAATGATAAATTACCACTACATAATAATACGTTTTGCAGGTATTGTTGTACATATAGTTTACTCCTAAAATGTATACATTTTGCTCATTATTTGAAACAATAGAATTCCGGCTGATGAATTGTTTAAAATGTGTATAAGTTAAGTCATTAAACTCTACCAATTACTTTAAAAAATCAACAGTATATTTTATATTTTTTATAGGCATAACTCTTTCAACTCACAGAGTTTACTAATAGTTCGTTCCACAACCGTGTTTGAACTAAAGTTTCTAAGAACTATGGGAAGAAACAAATAATACTGACTTGCTAAATGATAAATTATTCTAGGAACAACTGGTAAACTATGCTTTTGTTACTTTGTCTAATGCAAGGATTATCTATATATCACCAAATAAAACTTTGAGTGTTGTTGAATGTTACAATGCGCAGATTTCAATACATTGCTACTGTCTATATGTTTATTTTCCTTGCTATAATTGCCTTAGGAATAGTTTAGTCATACAGTATACATATCAAATAAATTTTATCCATCTACAATTTTTCTAAACTAAATGAAAATTCAGATTATTAATTACCTAAAAGACGTAGTCCAGAAGTTTTTTTTGGAATTTGTAATGTTGATACACAATAGTGTCATTGTTTGGATCGATTAGAAATTATTATATAAATAATATTGTTTTTTTAATATACCACGTTTTTAAAAAAGTATAAAATAATTTCTTTTAGCACCATGCAGATTCCTAAACCCATACAAATAGTCCTGAAAATGTTTGATTGTGAATTTTTAATAGCTAAGAAAAATGTAAGATTTAAAACGAAAAATGGGGGGCGCATGCATTAAATAATTGATGCATGAGTAGATCACCTAAGTCATGTATTGCACTGCAATTAATGATGTAAACTGTTGTTCTCGCAATGACAGCTACTCCCTGCACTTCTTACCATTATCTATTGCATGGGCCACACGTTTTTCATTTTACATTTGCAAATATTTTCATAGCTATATTAAAAATTCACACTTCAGGACAATCTATATAAAGTTAGGAATCTGTATGTGTCCATAAACCTTTATGATTATACCAGTTTAAAAAAAGGTATATTCAAAAATACATATTTAAATGATTATACTCTGCTTGTTAGGCTCGTGTATGTGAAATTTCGCAATCGGTTTAAGACATCTTGATGAGATTATGTCAGAGACATGTGGAAAATTTCAGGATTGTTTCAGTTTTCCCTCACCTGTTCATATTTGAAATAGAGAATATATCAATCTGTCTAAGCAAATTTTTTTTGGAACAAAAAACAGACATATATAAGTAATATTGCATTGTCATCCAGTTCTGAGCTATGTTTAAGACTGTATTTCATCGAGAAGTGAGTTCAAAATCGATTGCATAATTTGTACTGAACAGACAGACAAGAAAGCTAGTTAATAAAAACGTAGTAGAAATAGCTTCAAGTATCAGAGTGGTCATAACCTTTTATTTATGACTTATTTAAAAAGAAAGTTTTTTTTTTAATAATAGCAGATACTGGCCCAGATACTCTGTTGACAATTTCATGAAGTTTTTCGTAATCTCCATCGCAGTATATTTACAGTTGTTTGTTGTTTCAGATTGAATAATAGAAGTCAAGGTCATGAATGGATATTTGACCGAATGAGTATGGACATTTTGAATGGAATATTTATTACAATTTCTATCCAAACCCATAAATCTTAATTTACGTAATTTTATTCTTTGACATTAGAAAATATTTTATCTTAGAAATAATGGTAACAACATACTTTAACCAATTTTATAAATACCCAAGTATTTTCTATTTTTGTTTCTAATGGTAATTGATTATTGTAATATTTGTGGATATTTAGTTCAAATTGTATATTGGTGATGTATGCCCAACTTACAAAATGGTAATGAATTCTTTATCTCTTTAAATCTACTTCATAAATTAGTACATAATATATTTAATTGGTTTAGTAAAACCTAAGTATTATTAACTCTATAAAATAATCTTATTTTTTATTTTAAAATGAACATTTTTATTTTACTGATATATTCTTCAACAAAATTTAAAGTTTTATTCAATCACACAATTTTATGTGCAATTATTGAACATAGGGTACATAGGCAATATTAAACTGAATGTGAAACTGAACATTGTTTTCCTAATTAACAAAACGTTATTTTTTAATACATTGTATAATATATACATAATTTTAGAAACTTAATTTAATCAAGAAACTTTACATACTGTAGTTTTTGGACCAACAACTTAGTTTTACTTAGCTAAAGAAGGTAAAACGTCATTTTGAATATTGCTTGGAATTTAAATTAATAATTTAACAAAGAAATACATTTGATGATTGGAAAAAAATATTGAAAATTCATTAATACGAAAATATGAAATAACTATATGAGTATCTTAACGGAGAAAATTATAAATTTAGAAATATCCTAATTTTAAGTTAACTAAATCTTTAAATCGTATACGTATATAAATTGGTAGTAAACAAATATTATATTAACACAGAACCATCTGCAAGTCTAATTCCTTAAATAATTATCTCCATCAAACTTTGAATGTCAATAAATGGTTTCTTTTATGCATTTAAACCCTTGAGTTTAGTAATCAACCATGAGTAAAATAAAATAAACAAACGAAACCTTAATAAATCTAGTTTTACTTGTTTAGTGAACTAATTTATAAAATGTTTTCTTTAGCTTATGGACAAGGTGTATAGTAACTACGTCACAAAACATAACTTTACCTCA
>JAGFPH010011166.1:0-28296 GCA_018207615.1 Philaenus spumarius
CTAAAAAATCAAATTTTTTTATTATTTATACATTATTATTAAAGTCACTTTTAAACTAATAAGATTTATAATTAATTTTTGTAACGTATTAATAACATCTTCGAACTCTATTAAAATTAAATTAATCTAACTATTAATTGGTGTTCAGTGAACACTGTGAAGAATTTAAACAATATTAAAACACTTAGTCTCCTAGCACAAATTCAATAAAATAAGCAGGCTGTCTTCTGTTTGTATAATGGATTAGAAGTATGACTCACTCACTGGGCCGCATCACCGCGCGCCGGCCGTGTCCCCAACTTTGAACAGACACAATAGACCCAAGACTCAAGTCTGGCTGTAACCACCTTCCTGGCACATCGACTACATTTGCAATAAATAAATAAATGATTTTTTTATTTACTAATGTAAAGATAAATTACTAAAACTAGAAGTACACATAGATTATAAAAGTACAAAAGTATATAATACATGACAATAGTAAATTAACAAAAGTAAAATTTATGAAACAAAATAATTTTTTAATTTATTTTTAATTTTATTTACTAATGTAAAGATAAATGACTAATACTAGAAGTACGCATAGATTATAAAAGTACAAAAATATATAATACATGACAATAGTAAATTAACAAAAGTAAAATTAATGAAACGTAATACTATATTTCGCACCTAGGGCCGAAAATGAGGTTTTGCAGGCTTGAGATCGTGTTTCAAGTTCGAGACGGATTCGAGAACTTGAAATGTTCGAGAGCTGCAAAATCCTTTTGGCCGTGGTGCGAACGCTATTTTTCACCACACTACACAGTAAAATAAATACTATATAAAATTAAAAAAGAATATTTATTTAGCACAGATGAAAATGAAACTTTGAGGTTATAAACTAGCTACCTATTGAAAGTACAGTTTTAACCTCAGTTGCTAGGCAACGGTGAAAATAACAATTATATGTGTACCATTAGTCTGTCGGCAATACCTATTGAATCATTTTGCCATATGGGCCTATTTCATAACGAACTTGTGTTGAGATATACGTTCATATTTTAATTGAATAAACGAACAGCTGACTTTACGGCCCTAGGGCAGAAAAGAGCTACTTTCGGCCTCCAAATGATGTTCCGAAAATAGCTGAAAACATCGTAGTGTGGTGAAAAAGAATTTTTTAATATATTTATATTTTTTTATATATATTTTATTTTTTAAATATTAAAACAAATACTAAAAAACAAAAAACGCATAAAGTAATAATTACCATAAAGAAAACCCGAGAAGTTAACAAATGGTAACAAAATACAGTTATTTACCAAAAATATCAAAACATTGGTAAAAACATAATAAATTGTACATAGAATATGAGAACAATTAAAAAAATAATGAATGCCTAATACCAAAGAAAACTAAATACAAACAATCCAGTAGCAAACACATTACTTGGCGTACTCATATAGAGCATAACAAATGTATGATGAAAATAGTGCACACAGGTCAAAGTTTATAAGCACTCTGGTTCGTGGGCTCTTAGTTAGTAATTGCTACAAAAAACTATTATTAAATTTACAGTTTTAGTTTATTTGATTTTTTATATCCAATCACTGTACGAATTCAATGATCTTATTCCTAAATATGTTATACTAGCTGTTACCAGACTTGGGATTAACGATTAAAATTAATCGTTAAAAATATGGGTAACTTTTAACTTAATCATTAGTTTTAAAACTGATTAACTTTTAACTCTTAATCGTTAAAATATTGGTTAACGATTAAAACTAACGTCAGTTAATTTGGCGGATGCCGGGAAAGCTTTGTCACAATGGAAATGCCGGCCGACCGGGTGGGTGGGCCTCAATATTCTGTAGTTTGGGTTATTTATTGCTTATTGGCCGACCGGAAGGGATGGGGTGTCTAAAGAAAGATAGAACTAGCTATTAGCTCAGATACCTTATACCTGTATAAGGTACCTGGGCTATTAGTTAACGGTAACTTAAACAAACAAAACAACACCGTTAACACACCCATCAGTGTCATTCAATTTGCCCTTGGGTATACGCACGCCATTATTACAGTTGGATAGTTTTGTTAATTTTGTATAAGTTGTTTAATTGTTTTGCCCTGTTAAAGTGATTGACAGTTTAGATTTTATTTAGTGAGTTAGTGATTGTTAATAGTGAGTTAGGTCTAGTGTAGCAGTATTTTAATTTTTACTTTTTAATTTTATTATGTCTTTATTTTGTTCAGTCATTTCAAACTTTTATGAACAAATAACAAAAGGGAGGGAAATAGTTTAACATTTAAATGCCTATTGTGTTTACCAAAATTTAAAACAATCAAGGCTTCAGGGTCCAATTTAAGAACCCACTTAAAGGTAAGTTGTGTTTTAGCCGTTTTAGGTTGTTGCCTATCCAATTTTTGTCGACTATTATTGATATTTGTGTTTTATTATAGTTTTACTATAGGGCATACGTTTAAGGGCGTTTACATATATTATAGGGCGTTTGCAAGCATATTTTCAAAAATTCGCCAAATATAGTAAATTATATACCAATTCGAAAGTGGTCCGTAGCTTTTTTGTAGAGAAAGGTTCAAAGAATTTATATATGTCAGTAAAAAAGTGATAGATGTAAATTTTACAAAGGATTTAGCTCAAGAAACAAAAAATGTTCAGTAATGAAAAGAAAAGGTTCAACTTTAGATCTACATAAAAAGTAGTAAACATTTTTGTATTTTTGTTTTCAAAACGTACAAAAGTTTTGTAATTTAGTTCTAAAAAGAACTGTATCAATATATTTATCAATTTCAAATTTCTTGTAGAGTTTAGATAAATCAAAGAATTGAATTGAATAATTAATTGTAAAATGTTGTTTTCTAAAAGAATTCAGTTAGTGGTCCTCGAATCACAAAATGATATCAAACGAATAAAAAACTGGAATAGGTTCCGAAAAATTGCTTCGAATCACAAAACCGCAAAATAGCGAAAACCAAATCTTATGGGAAAAGGAAGGTTATGTTCGTGACATATAGAACATTTTAAAACGTTATGTATTAATACCTATAAATCCTATAATTAATTTATACATAAGATACAGGTAGTCCTTGTTATCGCGGTCCCGCTTCACGTGATTTCACTTTTACGCGGTAAAAAAGAGTAATTAAACGGTTTAGTATTTAAGCTGAGTTGTTTGGAGTGTAGGCTAGAGTTGATAATTCCATAAGTTATGGGAGCGTTGTTTGTCATCTCACTCTCCCCTCAAGGTCAGGGAGATGACCTCAAGGCTCTCATTCATAACGGTACCGGTACCTCTACCCACCCCTACTTGCTCTGTCATTGTTTGAGTTAGAACTTAGTCAAGTCCAGTAGCAAAAATATTCTAATCTAAAACGTAGTAAAAACTTAATTTCTTTCAAAATATTTTACTGTAATTTCAATTATTTCTCCCTACAACTTTAAATGGGATGTCCATGTTAATGTTTTTTAACGCCAAACCATTTCGGTGCGTGTGCAAGAATGTTTTCAAAAATTGGAAAAATATAGTAATTATAAACCAATCTAAAAGTGTTCCATAGCTTTTTGTAGAGAAAGGTTCAAAGAAGTCATATGTGGCAGTAAAAAAAACGATTGATGCAAAATTTACTAAATTATTAGCTCAAGAAACAAAAATTTTTAGTAACGAAAGGAAAAGTTCAACTTTAGGCCTACATAAAGAGTAGTAAACATTTTTTGTAATTTTTTTCATAAATGTAAAAAGGTTTCGTAATTTAGTTTTAAATAGAACTGTATAAAAATATATATCAATTTCTTATTTTGAAAACATCAGTTTTTATGTTCCTACCACAAGACTGCTAACAAAACGGCCTAGATTGAATAGTAATTTAAACTTAGGAATGTATTCTTTGCCCAAAAATTAAATATTATAAGAAAGTGTAGAGAATAAATCAAAGAATTGAACCGTATACTTGTAAATTATTATTTCACTAAAGTATTTGAATTAGCTTTACTTGAATCACAAAATGAAATCAATCAAATGAAACGTCTCGCGTGTGTATTGATAAACCTTATGACATGCCGTATTTTAACTTTAATCAGTTAATTTTTTTAACTCTAACTTTAATCAGTTAATTTTTTCAGACATTAACTTTAACTTTAATCAGTTATTTTTTTCTGGCATTAACTTTAACTTTAATCAGTTAAATATTTTGGTTAACTTTCCCAAGTCTGGCTGTTACCCGTGACTTTAATTCAAGAGTAGTATTGAGACATTGAGTAACTAAACCACAAACTTTTGATATAAGTAAGAATGATACCGGTATTGTAAGAAGTTTGCAATCTTCCTTGCCGGTGAGCGACGCTAGTGAAACCTGGCGGGACATCGATGAACTACTACGGCTGCCGATCCATGTACTTTGTAAACTCTATAATTGCAGAGGTATTTTGAAACGACGAAATAAAATACTTCTATTGAATATAACTGAAATATTAGACGACAATTTTAACGTCACAATACTTAAGTTGATGTAGGTTTAAATTTAAAACATACTTATTTTAAAATAAAATTTTTACAACAGAATTAGTTTTGCTATAAAAACGTTGAAGTCTTATGGAGAAATAGATATTGAATTTCTTAAAATAAAAATATAAAACAAAACTTTCAGTAAACAATTTTTTATAGGCTGATACGTAAGATAGTAACAAATTATTTGTCTGTTACGATTTTTTACTGAACGTACTGGTTCACGGTGAGAAAAGTATAAACTATACCCGCCCCATGTTAAACTGGAGATCAGAGCCATGAGCGGTTGGGCTGACTCCGGTCCCCTCTTAAGTCGACTTGTAAATCAAAATCAACCATTTCTAACTGTCACACAAACCAACATGTTCAATGTTTAGTTTTAGAGGAAATTGTTTTAAGGCCATGTATTCAATTAATGATATTCACGTTTTATTTTGCTACGTAACAAATCTATATATATAAAAGCCAAAACCCACTGACTCACTCATCACGATTTCTCAAAAACTACCGAACGGATTGGAATGAAATTTGGTATGTAGCTTCCTCTAGGGCCATAGGTGCTTACTAAGAAAGGGTTTGGAAAAATTCGAAATTTTAGGGGGGTTTGGGGATCAAAGTTATTAAATCCCGATTTCTTCAAAACTACCTAACGGATTGAAATGAAATTTGGTATGTAGCTTCCTCTAGGGCCATAGGTGCTCACTAAGAAAGGGTATGACAAATTTCGAAATTTTAGGAGGGGTTTGGGGGGATCAAAGTTACTAAAATCATAATTTCAAATCTTTTATTATTATGACAATAGTGCTTTTATTATTTAAGATCTATATATATATAAGCCAAATACCACTCACTGACTGAACACTTAAAAAGAATACAATTAAAAAGACTGAAAATACCAACCACCACGGGCAACGCCGTACGGGTCAGCTAGTTTGATATAATTTTCAATGATCTTTAGTGAGAAACTCATGTCCAACATAATTTTTAATTAAACCTCACTGGACACCCTGTAAGTAGTTCTATACAGTAATTGTTTCATTTGTTGTACATTATGTCTTCCTTCAATCATAACCTCAAAAGACTGACTTTTTTTAAATTATTTGTTTTTTAATTCAATGTTTTTGTTAAACTAGTGCTACAGGTCATTTAATGTTGCTGTTATATAAACTGTAGCTAAGTGTCTAAAAGCTGTAAGGAATATTTTGTAAATAAAACTAATAATCAAAATGTGTTAGTGTTCTAAACCTTGAGTTAGGTATCATTTGTGCCACTCTCCCAGGGTTCTACCTAGAGATGAGTAGTATTTTTATGCCTGTGACTAATACCTGTCTGTCACCGGTTGGGCTCGTGTCAAAGCAAAGAAGAAGAAATAATACCTCCAGCTCCAAAGGTTACTGTGAATGCACTTGAATTGGTCTTCTTGGCCTGGTTACAAGTTCAGTGTAGTAGACTACAGGTTACAGTTCCTTTATGACTCGGTTAATGTCAAGAGTGTCGCTAGGGTCGGTGTAGTAAGCATTCAGCTTGTTTTAGCGAGAGTTTAATACATTCTGGAAAACTTATTGGGTCATTGTACGCGTCTGTTGTTTTTCCGTTTTACTGTCGCACTTCATCTTATTGCAGATATTCACAGCGTTTCACACATTTTTCAAGTTCAATTTTAATATATTAATAAAACAAAAATGTACTGAAATCTGGAATTTTTTCACAGCACTCAATGAAATTGCAAAATGTAAATCTTAAAAGAAATTGTTAACTAGATAAGATCCTTTATATTTATACTGCTTGGTTAATATTAATTAATTCGATCCCGCAGCTGCACTGCTGATGCGAGTTGAGTGAATTTCCAAATTTAGGTTTATATGTGTTAGGGTTTCAATCAACTGTAAAACTGGTCTACTCATAAGACGCTTAAAATAGCTGCCTGCGTATACAATATATATTAGTAGAATTTGTTTGCACCCTAGCCTTCCCCTCCGGCTCACGCGCTATTATTTAAGTAATGCAATACAGTACTAACAATTTAACCCTTCAACGTGGTTTGACGTAGTCACTACGGCGGCAAAAAAATCCTAGAAAGTGGTTTAACGTAGTCACTACGTTTGCCGACAGTCCGCCATGCGGTTTTATCTGGCGGCGGTTTTTCAGACTACTTGGAATTGGGACAATATCCAGCATGTTGTCCATTAGTTGCCCAATGTTTTACAGCTGTTTATCAATCGATAATGTGTGCAAGAGAGAGGGAGATGTTTACAAACTTTGAGGTTTTTGACATTGGCTCAGTTCGATTCGTCACGCATACATATTACGTCTAACCTTTGTTTGGTCGTTATATTCAGTAGTTTTATTGCATAATACGCTGTTTTACATTAGTTTTTTTTTTCTTAAATAGTTTTAGAATGTAGTAGTAGTAACAAATTGTAGTTTTTCGATTGCTAGAAGTGTTGTTTGTGTAAAAAGTGCGTGTGATTTTGTTAGGGTGAATTAGGTTAGGGCTCGTAACTGGAGTGAACTGTACGTTTATTTTAGTGTGTGTTATTTGTAGAACTACTATTTATTGGTAAAAGAAATATGTTGATAGGAAATACACAACCAAAGTAATAAAACGTTTAGCAATTTGTTGCAAAAATATGGCGTGACTTTAAAAAAATTATCTAGACGCCTTATTTATGCAAACTATTGCTAAAGTTTTTATTACTCTGGTTATATACATGCAATAAACTTAATTTTTTTACCAAAACGTTAAGAAATAAGTACACTACAATGAACACACGAACATATAATTATCCAATTATTTTTTTTACTTTCTCACTAGACTATAGTATAGAGAAAGTATAGTGATTGCAAAAAAAATTGATGTTGAGATTTTTGTGGAAATCTCCGTTTTGGGACCCCCTGAGTCCAAAAAAGTGATTTTTACAAAATGTCTGTCTGTATGTATACAAAGCTAGAGCGAAAACTATTCAATCGATTTAAAACAAATTGCACCAGACATGTCAAGTTAGGCCTGTATAGATGAACGAAAAATGGTTTTGAAAAACAACCCCCATTTTGGCAAAAAAACCCCCAAAAAATCAGTTATTATTTTTTTATTAAAAAAACGGCTTTAACGATTTTGATAAAATTTGGCTTATTTGTAGCCTTTAATGTACCCTACCATATGCAAAAAAACAGCATCTTTCTAAAAATTCTCGTTTAGCTAATAATAATAATAACTGATTTTTGGGAGTTTTTTTGGCCATAAAGGAGGTTGTTTTTAAAAAAAAATTTAAAACCTTTTTTCGTGCATCTATACAGGCCTAATTGACATGTTTGGTACAAATTTATTCGAAATCGATAGAATAATTTTATCTCTAGCTAATAATAATCATATTTATTATTAGTTAATCTCCTAGTTTAAAATCACCTCTCCTACCCCTCCTACAATAATGAAGTCACAGTGAATCTGTTTAATAATTTAAATATGTTTGTGAAAAAGTATGTGCCAGTTTCGGCTACCGTAATTTTTTTTTTTTTCAAACTTTAGTGAATTTGAGTTTTGTATTTTACTTTCATACAATACTTAGATTCTGACATGCAAGTAAAAAAATAATTCGAATATTATATTTTAGTGTGTTTATTGTAGTGTACTTCATTTTCAAAAGTTTAGTAAAAGAATTATGTATAGAGCCAGAGTAAATAAAATTATTGCAATTTGTAGCAAAAAAAGGTACCGTGCCCTATTTTTGCACTAAATTGCTAAAATTTCAATTACTCTGGTTCTATATATGTCCTATGAACATGATTCTTTTACTAAATTGACCAGAAATAAGTACACTACAATAAACACACAGTAATGTGTATGCCACCACAATGCTTTTTTTCCGTAATACTTGTTAGAACTTCAGTTTTGTTTGGTAGCCCTTAAAGTACCATACAAAACTCAAATTTTGACAGGTATTAAAAATATATATACTATTGAAAAAATTAAGTTTTGTGTGTTTATTGTGTTTATTTATTTCTTAACAATTTAGTAAAAAAATAATGTTGCTAGGATGTATAGAACCAGAGTAATGAAATTTTTAGCAAAGTATTGCAAAATTAGGGCCTGACTTGGCCAACAAGTTGTAAATATGTCGGACGTTTTGTGTATTTTTGTGTGCTGTTTTATTTTTGACGACGTCCCAATGGACGTAGAATTATCGCGTGTGAACTGTGTGTTTTGTATTTGTATGTTAATGTGTTTCATGTGCAGTGGTTTGAAAATGTGATTAATCTTAAAACAGCTGTAACACGTTTCTTAAAGTAAGAATTAAATAACAATGACGCTAAGAAACACAATTTTATTAATTTGAATTACGTTATCCGTACGGTAGCTAAATAACTTTAAAAATATATATATATATAAAATGATTCTGTAATGAGCGGATGCAACTCAGGGGTTGCTCATATGAGTCAAAATAAAGAATAGCTTACTATAAACAAGTCTGGAAACACTTCTCTTACCAGTTATCCATTTTGTTTTTTCACTAAATAATTTATCTCTCTATACGGCTTAACCGATTTAGTTGAAATCATCAATGTTAAGACCTGATTTAAAAAAAGTGCATTAGTCTTGCGTGTTAGAAGTGAAACTTCTTACGTTCTAGAAACAGTTGATTTTATGTATGTATTGCAATTTGTTGTTTGTAGGCAAAGTAGTTTCTTTTGAAGAACGAAGTAAACAAAAAGAATTTAAAACTATAAACGATTCAAACATATATAACAGCTGATTTCGTCCATTAGCTTTAATACTTCAATAAAAATTAAATAAATATGAAAATATGTTCAGCTAATGTACAGTAATACGCAAGCGCCGACTAGTTCCCTGTGCTACATATTAACACAGTATATACGGGTAGAATGTATGTGACGAAGAGAGTAGAAATGATTCTCCCTCGCTTCTCAACTGCCGATTAAAGAAGGGGAACCATTTCAATTCTCTTCTCGATCAGGCCAAATCAAGCTACTGTGGATAGAGAAAAGCTGCGTATTCACACTGCGCATGAGTTTAGAGTGCGTATGATGCGTTTGATAGAGAGAGTAAAAACGGTGCTAATACTTTTTCCTTTCACTGCCAGTTGAAGACGAAGAAGGGGAAGTGTTTTACTTTTTGTCTGGTCCAGGCCTACCGCTCCTAATGAAGTTTCACATAAAAAAAGTAATCAACTTATTTAAAAATGGCGGCTATTTAAAATTTTTAACTCAAAACCTATAAGTTTTTATACATTTTTGTAGCCCGTTCCATTTCCTATCCAATGGTATAGCTGTCAAAATAATTATTAAACATAGAGTAATGGTAAAACAGTATCCAACTATTGAACTTATAAACTAATTATTGCATCACTTTGTTTTGCTCTAGCGGTTAAGCCACCCAAATCTTTTGACATAAATTAAAAATGTATTTATTGTTATTTAAGGTTTTCCAAGCCTTCTTGTTTTTCGCAATAAATACCTATATTTATGATATTTTGCTTAAACATCTACTTTTTAGAATATACAGTACCATATTCAGAGCAGGCCCGACCATATTTTTGAACCTTTAACACCGGCGCCCCAGAAAAGTTTTGAAAAATAGGCTGCCTAAAACGAATTCTCAAGCTAATTTCTTAGGGTAAAAGCAACAAATAAAAATCACGTTTTTTAATTATAACAATATTTTCTTTAACATTATTAAATACTTTTATATGCTATTTATTTATTTGTTTGATTTATTCTTCTTATTTTTATTGTATTGTGCAACAAAAATTTTGGTTATTGAATAGAACCATAAAAGGAATTTTAAAAATAAAATCAATGTAAACAAATAAAAAATGAAAAAAAAACACTTTATTTAACACAAAATGAACTAAGGAAGACAAAAGAACTATAAAGTATTCAGTGTAACATCATTTATGAACCCCTTTCATTTCATCTTAAATAAATATTTAAAAGCAGATTTAAAAAAAAAACATTTAAGTAGGTAGCAGTAATTTAAGAAGAAAGGTACACTGAATAAAAGGCAAAAATTGAACTGTATATTGAGTAATTTTAAATATTAAGAATGACAATGAATGATTTCATTATTCGAAGGATCCAACTTTTTTACTTATGTAGTTTCTTAATTTTAATTATCTTTAAGTGGAAATTATTTGTTTGGTTGGAAAGAACCAAACATAAAACAAAACATAGGCCTACTCTAGAAGCTAGTAGTTCTCAATTTTTGTAACCCCACCAAACGGTAAATATAAGTACTGTATGATGGTGTAAAACTAAATCTGCGTACTAACAGTGGCGTAACTACATTGATTGGCGCCCCCTCAAAAAGAAGTCGCAACTTGTTGGTTCTAGAGATGACCCTTCTTCACCCGTGAGCAATCCCACACCACGTTCTTATATATGTAACTACTACTTGTTAGTAATTTGATATTATTTTTACTCTAAATTGAAATGAAAGTAAAATTAATTTAAGTATTTTACATTCTTTACATAACCAAACTATCTGTTGGTAACATTGTAATTAAATATGCCAATACTATGAAGTATCATACTCAAAAGAATATGCAAAATTAAACATCAAGGTTTATTATTTACAAAAATCCTGTACTAAATTGTTATTATTATTTATTTAAAAGTTCTTATTTTTCTTCATCTGAAAATACTTGTCGGTTAACGTGTAAAGTCGATAGCACGAGGATGGGCTTATACTTTGAAGAGAGTGATACTTTGTGTCTATCACGTTGTGACGTTGATGACGTTGGTAGAGTGGTACCCTTAATTATACATACAGATATCCCACCTTATGGACTATACGGTGAGAGAATACGCCAGCGCATCCTGTCGTGAAACATTTGACACTACTTGAACTTGTGCTTCAATTTCACCGATCGATCAGGGCAGACCTGTTTACGGAGTTTATGCGCCAGTGCTAAGTGATTCTTTGTTCGAGACCACCCTGAAGTGCAGGGTTCTTGAACCCCCTTGGTCCTTTGTGTTGGTGAAAGATTTAGCGCGAGTCACTCGAGCGGTAGAAAACACTTGTTTTCTATCGTAGTGTTTTGTGTCTTTCGCTAGGTTAGATCCATTTGATCCATCCTTATTTTCTTCCTTTTAGTGCTATTGTAGTTTTGTGAAAGTTCTGGCTTAGCGCGAGTCATTCGAGCGGTGTAAAAATCCTTTTTTTTCTACCATAGTATAGTGCATCTCTTGCTAGGTTGGTCAATTTGATCCATCCTTTAGTTTAATTTTGCAGCGTAGGGCTTGTTTAATACAGCTAAATAGTGTGTGATAGTGCTACTTCTGCCGATTGAATCGGCAACCAGGTTTGACCTATCTAGTTAATTAATTTTTAGTTATAAATTTACATGCTTAGCCTAGGTAAATTAAGCTATTAAAGCTTGTTTTCTTTTGACTAATACCTCGCCACTAAATTGTTAATTTATCGTTACGCTCCTTCTGTGGCATTTGCCACGACAATTGTCGTGTTTATGTTACAGGAATAAAGATGAACGACAGTGAAATGGAGACTGGCTTCCAACAGTTTTCCAAAAGCAATTTTCGGCTTGTTACCAACAGGCGAAAGAGAAATAGTGGTCGTGGGAGCGGCAGCGACAGTGATACGGACAGCTCTGTCAAAACTATTACATCAAAAAATGTTAATCCGGATAAAGCTCCAAATTCTGTTTCAGCTACCAAGGCGGAAAAGATTCCACCGATCATCGTAGACGGTGTAGAGAAGAACTGGCCGCAATTTCTGAAGGGGCTCCGCCAGAAAGGTCTCACCTTTGAGGCCAAATGTGTCGGTAACTTCCTCCGACTCTTCTGCCAAACCATACCAGATTTTAGGGCTATGCAAAATCACCTTGCATCCAGCAATGTGAAATTCCATACGTTCTCTCTAACACAGGACAAAGAGGTAAAGGCCACCATAGGCCTTCATCATCTGACTTCACCCGACGAAATCAAGCTGGAGCTTGAGGAGAAGGGCTTCACGCCCAACCATGTCCAGATGTTGGAGCAACATCAACAAGGTGGTGGTAGAGCCCCCAGCAATACCTTTTTAGTAAAACTAAAAAGGGTCGGCAATATTAAGGAAATTTATTTGTTGCAGGAGATTTTAGGACTGAGGGTCACTGTTGCAGAATTCCAGCCGCAGAAGGGTGTAGCACAATGCTACAACTGTCAAAGATTTGGGCACTCCTCAGTAAATTGCGGACAGCCAGCCAGGTGCCTTAAATGTGCTGCGGCACACAAGACCAAAGATTGCCACAAATCGAATGAAGAACCAGCAAAATGCTGCAATTGCGGCGGCGTTCATGTGGCGAGCTGGAAGGGCTGCCAGAGTCATAAGCAGGCGGAGAGGGCAAGGAACAGGCATCGCAATCCGGCTGGGGGTAGCGGCGCGGGGAGAGGAGGGCCTCGGCCCACCTCTAACCTGCGTCCTGCTTCGGTTGTTGTGGCTCTACCTGGTGGTCGACGGGGCGGATCTGGACCTAGTCCTAGGGCTGTCCCGCCAGCTGCTGCCTCCACGTCTGCTGTGTCGGCTACTAAGCCTTTGACGAAAGTTTTGGTTACCCAGCCAATGCCAAGCGTTTCTGTTTCAGATGCAGGTGTATTAACATACGCGGCAGCAGTCACGGCTGCCAAATGACCTACGGCTGAGGTCGAAATCCCAGCCAAGAGATCCAGAAAGAGAGCTACGCGAAAGGAGGGCAACACCTCTCCTTCCAACTTTTATGTTTCAGATGCTGACGTAAGCGAGTCTGAAGCTGGCACAGAGACGTCCAAGGGATCGTCAATTTTGACTCCTGAGGAATCACATCCAAGGAAGCGGCGAGTACCTGTGCGCAAGCCGACTATCCAAGAAGACAGAGCTGAGGTTTCGACCTCCTCCAGTCCTGCCATAACTAACGAAAAGCTGGCTTCGTGGATTACGCAGCTTATTTCTATTGCTTTAGGTTCTTCGAACAAAAGCCCGGCAGAGCTGCTTGCAGCTATACTAACTAACCTCCAGAATCTAATCCGCGATGAGTAGAGACCTTAAGGCGGTGGTCTGGAATGCAAATGGGGTTCGCCCCAGGCGAAACGATCTCCACTACTTCGCTTCAGAAGAGGACGCCGACGTCATCCTACTCTGTGAGACTCATCTATAGCCAGGTCACGCCTTTACACTTCCTGCCTACAGGACTTATCGTACCGACCGGGTCTTAAGACCTGGTGGTGGCGGTAATCCTTGGGGTGGGACCGCTGTATTAGTGCACCGAAGGCTAACTCACAGAGACTTCCCCACTAATAGAGTGCAATTTGATTCCACAGGTGTTTTCGTACAGCTTTGGGACATGGAGATCCTACTAGTCGCAGCCTATGTCTCACCAACTCGAATTCTTCAAGATAGCTTCCTGTCCGATCTGGACATTCTTTTTCAATGTGCCGAACATGTCATTGTTGCAGGTGATTTCAACGCCAAACACAACTCGCGGTCACGGAGGACCAACACCAGGGGCAAGGCTCTTCGATGTTTCATTGATACTCAGCCTAGTGCTGACGTCTTGGCACCTGCGGAGCCTACTCACTACCCGGCCCATGGACTTGCTGATGTGCTCGATATAGTTTTAACCAAGAATGTTCCTTTTCCCATAGTTGTTCATGCTACCCAGGATCTCTCGTCAGATCACTACTCGCTTCTGGTTACTGTCGCTGCTGGACCTACTTCGAGCTTACCGCCCAACACTTTACGTGTCAGGGTCGACTGGTACCATTTTAACGAACTGATCGCGGAACGCCTAACGCATCCTGCGCCCCCAAACTCTTCGAAGGAATTAGACAGGCAGGTCAGTTCTTTACACGACCAACTAACACTTTCTGTTTCAGATGCTTCCATCGCTGCTTCTCAAGAGCCGTTGCGGGAAACCCTTCTCTTCAGATTACGGAAGGAAATTGCCAAGAGGCGAAGGCTTCGAGCCCATTGGCAGTTCACTCGATCTCCGGCAGCAAAGAATCTCTTCAACAGGCAGAACAACCGTGTTAAAACTCTTTTGAATGATTTCAGGTCTGAGTCATGGCATTCATATCTGCATACTCTGGAATTGCAAGACGGTAGTGCTTGGAAGGTAGCCAAGGTACTCCGTAGTGAGAAGCGTTCAAGTCGGCCTCTACGTGGGCAGCATGGCCTAGCCTATTCTGCCCTAGAAAATGCCGAAACGTTTGCTGACACTATGGAGGATCAGTTCCAACCGAATCACGATGTTTGCGATGAGGATCATGCAGATATGATCGAAGAGTTCGTTGACGACTACTTTGCAGAGTCGCCGGAGGCTGACGACGTCATCGAACCTTTCACTCTCAAGGAGGTGCGGGCTGCTGTCTCTGCGGTCAAGCCGAAGAAAGCCTCCGGGCTGGATCGGATTGGCGGCAGGGCCTTGCTTGCTGCGCCCCCTCAGTTAGTGGAGGTCTTACTAACTTTGTTTAATTCTGTCCTCAGGTTGCGCCACTTCCCATCCCAGTGGAAGACTGCAAAGATCATCCTCATTCCGAAGCCAGGAAAGGACCACCTCTTTCCGCAGCATTATCGCCCGATATCTCTGCTGCCGACCATCTCAAAAATATTGGAGCGTCTTTTTCTTTCCAGGTTGCAGCCTTATCTAGAGGACTACATCAGACCAGAGCAGTTCGGCTTCCGACATGGTCACTACAGTACCCTTCAACTCGTTCGAGTTATCAACCAGCTGGTTGATAATCACAATAAGTTCTTGTCCTCTGTTGCAGTGTTGCTAGATGTCAGCAAGGCGTTTGACAAGGTATGGCACGAAGGCCTTCTCTACAAGTTGAGTGAGTCTCCTGTACCGGTGGCTGCCGTGCACTTGATCCGCTCCTACCTCTCAGGCAGATCCTTCAAGACCTTCGTAGACGGCGAACTCTCCACTCGGCGGCCGATACTTGCTGGTGTTCCCCAAGGCAGTGTCATGGGACCAGTACTGTATCTGGTTTATACTAACGACTTTCCAACTATTCCAGGTGTGACACTCTCGCTGTATGCTGATGATGCGTTTCTACACTGTAGTAGTGTAAATCCGGCTTACGCAGCAAATACCATGCAGAAACAAATGGACGCGCTGCCCCCGTGGCTGCAGAAATGGCGCATTAAAATAAATGCTGATAAATCTGATTCCATCTGTTTCAGGAAAAGGCGTAGAATGACACGTGCCGTGGAACTTGACGGGGTGGCTATCCCTTAGAAGCCTACTGTCAAGTACCTCGGCATAACGCTGGACAGTCGACTCAACTTCAGGCGACACGTGCAGAACAAGGTCTCCGAAGGAAAGAAAATTCAAGGTTTCCTCTCACCCTTGTTGGCAAGGCGTAGCCCCTTGCCAGTAAAAACTAAATTAACGATTTTTCTGTTAATAGTTCGTTCAGTGCTGATGTACGCGTCTACTGCTTGGTGGGCGCTTGCCAGCAAATCCATTAGGAAACAGCTGGAGACTCTTCAGACTACCGCTCTTCGCAGACTCACGCATCAGCCATGGTACGTGAGGAACTCCACCATTCTAGGGTCAGCTGGTATATAAAAACCCTAGAAGTTTTTGCTAAAAGATGTGCCACTAAACTGTTTCAAGATGCACGCAACTCATGCTATCCTCATATAGCCGAGATCTGCAGGAGACCCGACATCCAGGAAGATGGTAGGCCTCGGCCTGCCGCTATCCTGGACGACCCGCCATAGGTTTCTTCACGCTGCGACTCCATCAAGATTAACACTAACCAGTTTGCCTTCTTTTCTATTAAGTGAGTTTCAGATTGATTTAGCAGTCAT
Source organism: Philaenus spumarius (assembly GCA_018207615.1). Lineage (NCBI taxonomy): Eukaryota > Metazoa > Arthropoda > Insecta > Hemiptera > Aphrophoridae > Philaenus > Philaenus spumarius. The sequence continues at coordinate 16,315 of JAGFPH010011166.1, forward strand.
TAGGGAATAGCCCCTAGATGCTGCTGACGCACCTTCCCAGTGTTGAATGCGGAGTGTCTCTGTCCGTTACGCATGGTACATGAGTGTTGTATAGCATCTCAGGAGAGGTCGGCGGATACACTCTTGTGCCTGTGTTCGGAGCCAGAGTGACTTCCTTACTTGGAGGGAGGGCGGTCGTTTAGTGGGTATTGCCAGACTTATTCTGGATTGAGCCCCACAGTACCTTCTCTAACGAGAGGTCTGTCTAAATGCATTTTTCCGCCTAAAAAAAATTTAGATTGCTTTTAGGAGCATTGCTTTTAACGAAAAGAGAGAGAGTAAATCGAGATAGAACTGACCTTGGAGCTTGAAGGTAACATGCTACATCTACAGGAAGTAAACTTCCTGTAAGAAGTGGGGGAGGGGGAGTGTGAGGTCAGTTTGTTTATTTCTTAAAACTGAAAGCATTACATCTCTCCTTCGAAACCCAAACAACATTTTATCATGTCTATTTAAATTCTAAATATGTACCGTATCTGAGGAGAAACTGAATGTAGCATGCATTTTTATATTTTGGTAGGACTAACTTTAACAAAATACATAATACCTAATTATGTTTTAATGTAACATTTGTAATTTACAAATAAATTCAAAGACAATACTGTTATGAAAAACCGTTATAACAATAATATTTCGAACACATTAAATTAAAAATTAGGTATTAAACATAAGTTCAGGAAGAAAAGTTTTCCTTTCCTATTTAATTTCACAAACTTAAAAATTTAAATAAAGATAATTATTAATTGATAGTTAAATATTTTTTGTGATTAAAAGTTGCTAAGATTTTTTTTCCGATTGACCGATTATATCTATCAGATTACCAATGTTCGTAATTTACTACTAGGAGATAACCCTGCGTGCTCCGCACGCCAACCCCCGATGGAACCTTCTAAAAACATATGTTATGTTTTATTTTAATAAAGGTGTAGGATTAATAAAAACCTCAAAACTAAGATGGTAAATCCTGTTAAATAAATGTTAAAATCAAATTATTTCGTATATTTTATAACAACAGTTATAATAAAGGTTAAAAGAACCAGTATGTCTCAGGTGAAGGCTTACACTTGATCAAAAACCTAACCAAAAAGTTACTGTACTCTATCAAAATTATTACCGTATATTATCAATAAATAGGTCTACTATAATAATTATGTTCTACTATATGTCTTATTACCGAATTTCCATAGGAAAAATGAGCTATTGCAGTGGCTCTTATGGTAAGACCCAAGGTCGGGAGCAGCAAATGAGCACCGATCATGGTCCCCATAACACGTTTTGGGGTGTCATTAAAATTTATATATATTTATATATGTATATTTATGTGTTACCACTCTAGCGGCCGCATTTTAAGTCCGATTTGGTTCAAATTTGGTACACATGTTGGTTGTCGACGTCGCTCGGACGAGTTCGTTAGTCAAAAAATCCAACAACCGGAAGCACGTTTTTTGAGTTTGTTTTTGAGTTTTTTCTGCAAATATAAATGTAAGTTGTTATTCTGCACATTTTGTTTTTTTACGCAACCTTATAACTTGTTTGGTTCCCCCAAAATCGATCAAAACGTAAAATACCATACAAGTACCCGGTTCAAAGACATGTGGTGGATTCTACCGTGGGGTTGGCGTGCGAAGCACGCAATGCATTTTGTATTGAAGATACTCCCAATACGGGGATGGTGTACGAAGTACGCAATGCTTTGTGTATTGAAGATACTCCCAATATGAGGAATGGCGTGCGAACCATTTTGCAGCTATTCAGCACCGTCGTGAGTAGACCTATTTCCCAAATTTTTGGTTGAAGACCTAAAACATAGGCCTATAAATTTAGTTTTGGAAATTCGCTCAACTTACGTCAGCGGTTCCGCTGCGTGGTCGAATTATTTATTTTTAATTAATTAGGATATAACATTCCTTAAAGCAAGTTTTTATTGGTTTGTGTGTGTTGAAACATGTGTTGGTTCAGTATAGGCCTAACTTAAAATATGGATTTTGTACTAAAAGCGGACATCCGAATCAATTATATTACCGGTATCTGTTATTTAAAAATCATGATTTACCTCCACGAAAGCAGCTGGATTAGTTTATTTCTTATTATAAACAGCTGTTTTGTATAGAAATGGGTTTTAAATTCGTTCCATGTTAATCTTCTGGGGAAACCCCGACTTTTGAGATTAGCTCACGCCATTAAAGTTAAGAATTTTTGACATCTAAAACCTTATTGCAAAACTTCGAAATAAGACGAATTTTTTGACAACTCAAACATTAAATTTGGTCCAGAAATAAGGGAGGAGTTGTGTTCACAAAAATCTGCTTCACATATTATATATAAAGATATGCACTCTTTACCTAATGCAGTTATTAGGACATTATTAATAGTTGGAATTTTTTAACATGAAACAGGCACAAAAATGAAGATTAAGCATTAGTGTAATTACATTATTACTTAATTTCCTTTCTTATATGATTCAGACCTTTTTGAAAATATGAGTTGTAGTTAAATTTAGTCGGTACAGTATCTGCAATAATAAGCCGTTATTAAATAAACGGTATCAGTTAACTGACACAAACTTTCTCCCAACTTACTGTAATCCAAACAATATTGTTTTTAATCATTTTATTTTTTACTACTTTTTAGAACAAAACAAAAAAATAATATTCTACCTACGTCAATCGTATAAAAAAATTATTGTCCCAGGCGGGATTCGATCGCGCAACCTTTGAATTACTGGCCGTGACGCTACCGTGGTCCTACCCTGTGCGGCCGCTGCCGCGATGCTAGATTGACAACACAAACTTGTTTATTTTTAAACATTTCCCCATAGTTATAAAACGCCGAAGTTTTGATAAAAGCGGGTGGTGTCATTTTGTTTGGCATCTTAAGCACTATAAATACTGAAAATTTGATCAAAATCGTTAGAGCCGTTTTTGAGAAATTTGCATTTTTTTCGTTTTTTATGGGTTTTTAGGGGTAAATTACCCTTAAAAATTAAAAATTCCAAAAAATGAAAAAAACGCCTGGAGATATTAGGGTTTAGTACCTACATACCAAATTTCATGAAAATCGGACCAATAGTGTCCTCTCTGATCGTGTATACAGACTGACAGACAGACACCACTCTAAAAACACTTTTTTGGGTTCAGGGAGCACCAAAACAAAAAATTCCACTAAAAATATTTTTGGGTTCAGGGAGCACCAACACAGATAATTGCACTAAACAATTTTTTGGGGTTCTGGGAGCACCAAAACAGATAATTCAACTGAAAATTCAAATTCGAACATTTTTACGAAAACAATACTTTCTCCATATACTACGTATAGGGTGGAGAAAGTAAAAATGATTTAATAGTATATTTCATCACTAGGACCGAAAGTGACGCTTTTCGATACGAGCTCAAGTTTAACGACAAAGGCGAAGCCGAAGTCGGAAAATGAGCGAGGATCGAAAAGTCACTTTTGGCCCGTGTGACGAACGATACTTTTGTATTAATAATAAATTTCATATATTTTTTTTTCAAAATAACCTATCGTTTGTCAATAACATTTCTAGAGTACAATGACAACATAGTTTACGTTTACAGCACTAACTAAATTATTGAGAGCAGCTGATTTTAATATCAGTAGCGATACAAATAAAAACCTTCCTTAATTCTAAGAATTTATAGACATTGATTTTTCAGGAAAAGTTTATCTTGTCTTTGGTGTTTTATTCTGTCATCTGTCATTAATATTAATAGACACAATGCACTACTACCGATACAGGTACATGAATAAACGTAGGCTACTGATGTACTTTTTTAAATAATAAGTTAAAAGTTTATTTATGTAATACTTGTAAATAGTATCAATATGTAGTTTTTATTGTTCCTCGTGTTTTTTTTTTTTTTTTTTGACTTCTTTTCTGTACATATTTTTGTTTACGCCTAATAATATTTGGCTTTTTAATGTACAAAGAATACAGATATAAAAAAATGAAGTCTGCAATATTTCATGTACTGTACATCTTATTTTGTTTAATCTAGAGCTGCTTAAATAGCTTACTTTACACATTTTTTAGTTATAGCTGGCTCTTAATGAGTTGGGTTTGAAAAAAAATGTTACGAAGTAAAAAAGTGATAAAAGTTCAGTTGTAGCCTAAAACAACACAATATAACAAATCATGATTCCGTTAAAACAAATAATCGATTCGGCCACCATAACAAATCAACAAAAACAACATGAATAACTTTTGATATAATTTTAATTTTATCTTCTGCACTTCAACGGTTATGCTCTCAGAAACGGGGTAGCCTTCTTAAGGTCGGGACACACATGACCGTACCGTGCCCGCACCACACTACGGCCTAGTGTTGGCCAACACACGGTGGGGAATAATCTAATGGAAACACAGTGCGACCCCTGTACGGTGATGTTAGGCAGGGGCGGATCTTGGCATGTGCAACCTGTGCCACCGCACAGGGCGCCATCGGCGTCGGGGCGCCAAGGCGATGGAAAAAATTGTGGTACTTGTAATTGAAAAATAAGGAGAATAGTAGAAAATTATTTTTTTGTCTAATATTCCATATATAACAACAAGTGCACGAGGCGGCAGGAAACTAAAAGTGTTGAGGGTGGGGGGCGCGGCGTATACTTCCGAAAATCCGAGCCGGGCGGTCGCTAATCCCGCCGGAAGCGGAGCGACAGCGAGTGTGTATTAAAAATAGCTGCATAGTTTCTGCGAAGCGGAGTAGCCTACAGGGCAGCGGAGTGGGTAGCCCTACTCCACTGCCCTGAATCGTGGGGTGGGTATGGAGGAGTATTTCACCCCCACCGGGTCCCATCTGTCACAACCCAATTCCATATAGCCTCCTCAAATCAGTCATCAAACATTTTAGTAACCACATTATCGGCATAATCTATTGACTGATGAGAAATAGACCCATTACTGTAAGTTCCAATAATTAACAAGTCGACAAAAAAAAATGCCTTCGGGTAATTTTTATAGAAAAAGAAAGGCCGATATTGAAAAACAAGACCAACAGCAGGCTAAAGCATTAAGCAAATTTTTCCGTGGTGCCTCTGGATCAGCTGATGCTGGAGCTGGACCCTCAGATGATGAGGTGCTTGTATTACAATCTCAAAATTATGAACTTGGGGATTTCAGGTAAAAGAGAATATAATTTTAGTACCTTTAATTATATACGCTGTTTAGCAAATTACAATAATAACTTTGTGCTAAAAATAAACTTTTTGTGCAAAAATATTAAAATTAACCCCAATCCAAAAATGATCTGTACTTTTTTGTAGAGAAAGGTTCAAAGAATTCATATATGCAATTAAAAAATGTATTGACACAAAATTGTAAAAGTTATTAGCTCAAGAAACAAAAAATGTTCAGTAACAAAAGGAAAAAGTTCAACTTTAGTAATTAGCTTTACTCGTAATTTTTCCAGTACCGGAACGCTGCCGAACTAAACGAAAATACTCCCCCGGAAAAATTTGGAAATGTTCACTTCTAAAACCCCTATTTTACGTATATCTTTGGCGAGTTAAATGGTGCAGATAATAGGGTATATAATATGCTTAATTTTTATAAGAAAAGTAGGTCTATACACGTATATGTAATGTAAATATTTTTGTACTTGCATATAGCACATAGCAAATTTTAAAGACACATATAATTTTAAGCAAAAACTTGGCAAAATGTCTCTTTTTTAGTTAATAACCTTTATCAGACATTTAAATCCTCGGTAAAAGACTATACACCTAAGCAATTTTTATGTATTATCAAGAAATTACTATTCTTACACAAAAACAATTCAACACAAGCAAGCTTTAGGCTATCACGAGAACAAAACACACACGCTATGTGCGGCCAGTGTACCTACGTTTAAATATGTTTCTCTTTCGTGGTGCCTTTCGACCTTGTATTTGTGACGGCGTTTGTTAGTGTACTGCCATTGTTTGTATGCATTCCGTGTTGTCCTCTCATTTGGGATATTTATTATTTAATTAATTAATCGTGAAAAATTAAATGAGTTATTCGAGAAGTATTAATCACTGAATGTGATCCAAATTATATCACATTTGGTCTTATTTTGATTACAATAATCTCAATAATAAATATACTGTATTATATAAACTTTTTCATGCCAAACAAGTTTATTATATAAAAGTTAAGTATCGCTGGTTTTTAAACTTTTCAGCCGCCTCGACTTTGAATCATCGGGCTCTTATTTGTAGTTGTTCGTATCCGCTCTCGCTGAATATCAAAATCGTGCCGCGAGGCTGGCAAAAATATATATCCCAAGTTGTCCCATTTCGATTCCGAGCTGATATGAGTTAAAATGTGGGAAACTTTACTGTAGTTGGCTCGGGAGTGAATGGTCCAGTGCAACGTTACAACAAAATATACAAAAAAATCCGTCACCAGTAAACGTCTGACTTTAGGCCTACATAACAAGTAGTAAACATTTTTTGTAATTTGTTTCATAAGTGTAAAAAAGTTTCGCAATTTAGTTATAAATAGAACTGTATTCAAATATTTATCAATTTCAAATTTGGTATTTTGAAAATGACTGTTTTTATGTTCCTACTACAAGGCTGCTAACAAAACGTGCCAAAGTTTGAAATGTAATTTCGGAATATATGCTTTGACCAAAAATGAAATATTATTATAACAAAATATATAGAATAAATCAAAGAATTGAACGATATATTTTTATCTTTTCATAAAAGTGTTACACTAAGAATTATTTGAATTCGAAAGTGAGGTAAATCGCACCCATGTTGTGAATACAGAAGCGGTCGCCTATTACTAGGGTTACCATAAGTTTGCCCAGACCAAATCCGGACACTAATACGTAAGGAGCAATATATACTATACTGGAGGCTTAAATGACAAGAGAATCAATTAATCTTAATAAACCGCTTTGAAAATAGAAGCATGTTTAATGCTTACAACGAGTGAAAAATTAAAAAATTTAATATTTAAAATGCTGCAATGATATCATATTTTCACAAAATAACTAATTGTTCCAATTACTTAAAATTATTGATTCAATAAACCAGCAAAATAGATAGATGGAGGTCGATTATTCATTTGTTACTGGGTTATAGCTCCTTCCTCGGTTCTTTGATATTTTTCGGAAGACACGATTTCCAACCCTTTCCTCGTGGCTTCATCATTTTTTTTTATAAAGATTCTATGCTGTGTTCAAGATTTAAGTTAGCGGCGTATATTTGCCGGTCAGTTTTTTTACCCCTCCCCTCGTGTTGGGGCGCCGGAACCATGCTTCGCACAGTGCGCCATTTACCCACGGTCCGCCCCTGATGTTAGGACTATTCCATACGTTTCCATTAGTTTATTCCCCCGCCGTGTGTTGGCCAACACTAGGCCGTGGTGCAGTGCGGGCACGGTACGGTCATGTGTGTACCGACCTTTAGTCGATCAAAATGGTCTTCAAAAAGGGCTAGAATTGGAAAGTTTTGGTGTAATTGTTTTTAGTGGGTTAATTTATGTTTTTTGGGTTGCTGAACACGAATTTGAAATTGAGTCCAAGAAAATTGTTCCGGCAAATATGAGAAATCAACATAAAACCACTAAAAACCACTAGTGTTTTTAGTTTCGGCTTATAAATTGCAAATTAGCTTATGCGTTTTAGGTTTTCATTTCAATCCGTTCGGTAGTTTTGAAGAAATCGTGATTTAAAAACTTTGATCCTCCAAACCCCCTAAAATTTTGAATTTTTTCAAACCCTTTCTTAGCGAGTGCCTATTGCCCTAGAGGAAGCTACATACCAAATTTCATTCCAATCCGTTCGGTAGTTTTGGAGAAATCGTGATTTAGTAATTTTTACCTCCCCAAAACTTCCCTAAAATTTCGAATTTTTTCAAACCCTTTCTTAGTGAGCACCTATGGCCCTAGAGGAAGCTACATACCAAATTTCATTTCAATCCGTTCGGTAGTTTCTGAGAAATCGTGATGAGTGAGTCAGTGGTATTTCGCTTTTATATATATAGATAGAAGATATTCAATTACGGTAATAAGTTTTAAGGAATGTAAAGGTGAAAACACACTTAACTTATGTCATCTCACGTCACGGGCTAAAAGTGTGGGATGTTTTGTTTTGAATGGTATTTCAATGGACTAGAATTAATTACATTGTTGTCACCTCACATCACGGGCATAACGTCATGGATTTCACTCGTGAACTCACGTGATAAAGATCTCTGCCCACACACTTTCGGGAGACGTGAGCTCACGTATTTTCCAAATCCTTTCAGTTCAGTTAAACAATCTTGCAATAATTCGAAATCATTAATTATCATTAATTATTGGGGCCGTATGAATAAAACTAGAGCAAATGCTCGTGAGTATGAGCACTGAGTAAAAGTTTTTGCTCTTGAGTAAAATGTCTGAATATAAGCAAATGCTCATTTTAATATGAATAACCATTACCTTACACTCACACCTTATACTCATACCCACGGTATATAGAATACTAACGGTAGGGTTCACGAGTGGATGCGCAGTAACTCGTGACGTCAACGGGACCCACTTTCTCATAAGCTCCATAAGCTTATCATGTAAAAATTGAATAACTTTAAAAATATTTAACCGATTTTAATAAAATTTTAACCACACATAGAAAACATATCTTTAATAATAATATGAAAAAATCAGATTGTTACAACAAATTGTAATACCTTTACTGATTAGGCCTATAAAAATTACTTTCCGATATCTTTATTCGGTGAAAAATTGTTTGTTCATGTCTTCAGTAAAATTTGAATAACTTTAAAAATATATAACCGATTTTAATAAAATTTGAACACACATATAGAAAACATATCTATAATAACAATTTAAGAAAATCAGGTTGTTAGATTAAATTTTAATACCTTTACTGATTAGGCCTATAAAATTTACTATTTAAAATTCAACAAATGGTGAACAATATTTTTTTATTTTGAATTATTTGACATTTATTTTAATTGTGTATTGGGATAGGAATATACTAAGTTATAGAGAATTTTATTGTGAATCCAAATCTTTTTTAATATTTAAAATCGAATAAGTTATATATATCAAAAGATATATACATTTTTAAACTGTATTATAAAATTTTGTTTACAAAGTATATACGTTTTCGATAGGTACCTAAAAATTTAATAATAATAATTTATAAATCAAATAATTTATCATATCTTGATGATTTTTCACAGAATGTGTATAATAATCTCTGATTATTTTACACATTAAACTCTCTATTAAACTCTGATTTTAGATTACTAGAATTTAATAGTCTACTTATAGCTAGTAGTCTAGTGCTAATACTCGTACGTATTTAGTTTTTATTTTATTTTGTTTGCGGCATTATTTGAATCCAAATAAACAATGGACATGCAGTTGAATGACAATATTTAATTAATTTACCTTAGATATTTAACTCATAGCACACTTACAATCCTAATACACGTACACTAGCAAAACCTTCAATCGGGAAGTAAATGGATGAAATAGTTGACATGTAAAAGAGAAATGAAAATCAGTAGTTTATTATTGATTGCAGTCGTATTAACAGAGTATATTATTATACACATTCTGTGAAAAAATCATCAAGTTTTGATAAATTATTTGATTTATAAATTATTATTATTAAATTTTTAGTACCTTTCGAAAACGTAGTACTGTATATACTTTGTAAACAAAATTTTACGATACATTTTAAAAATGTATATATCTTTTGATATATAAATTCGATTTTAAATATTAAAAAATATTTGGATTCACAATAAAATTCTCTATAATTTATTATATTCCTATCCCAATACACAATTAAAATAAATGTCAAATAATTCATAATAATAATATATTGTTCACCATTTGTCAAATTTGAAATAGTAATTTTTATAGGCCTAATCAGTAAAGGTATTAAAATTTGTTCTAACAACCTGATTTTCTTAAATAATTGTTATTATAGATATGTTTTCTATACGTGGTTCAAATTTTATTAAAATCGGTTAAATATTTTTAAAGTTATTAAATTTTTACATAAGGCTCTTCAATTTTTACATGATAAGCTTATGGAGCTTATGAGAAAGTGGGTCCCGATGACGTCACGAGTTACTGCGCATCCACTCGTGAACCCTACCGTTAGTATTCTAGTACCAGGAGACCGAGCTAAAGCTCGATTATAAGCAGGGCTATGATTTCAATAATTATTGAACATTTAAAAATATACAAACAGTTAATTTAGGTTAGGCCTATAACATTAAACAACTAAATAAAGGGTATGTTTATTTAGCAGAAGTATTCGTTGCCATGGTAACTATAAATAGATACAACATTAGGTTACAGTTTAAAAGAAAACAGATGATTATTGTAATGACATTGAAAACATTTGCATCAGCTGTGCTTTGTATTGTTTAAAATGGACAAATTTTACTTTTTAATTTAATAAAAAGACGTAGAAAACGAATTTTCCCAGACTGGTGACCATTTCATATCGATTTCTCGTGGCCAAAAGCCCCATATTCAATCAAAAAATCAAAAATCCTTAGACGGAGATTCCAGATCCATTTAGCAGACAAACAATTATCTCTCGCTTTAGAAGATAAGATAAGATATACCGTGCTCATACCTTTTACTCAAGAAAACTGAGCACTTATTTCAACTGATTTATATCAGTTATTATTCACTTATTTATATCAAACAGCTGATTTCAACTATGAAATAATACAAAGCATAAAGGTTATGTTCGAAAATTTGAGTACTGTTTCTCAGTTTTATAAGAATAATTATTAATACAAATGTATTATTACTAATAAATAATTATAACTATGTCCAGTTCTGGAAATTCAGACTTCGACTGTGATTTTGAAAATGGTAAAGGTAATATGTCTGAAAATAGTTCATTACTTTTTTTACAAAAACTCTGAAAAAGTTTCCAGAGCTCTTAGAAAAATCTCAAGTGCCTACAATCATGTATAACAAGAATGAGGCGCTAAAAAATCTCACTAGTGTTTACCAACAAAATTTTGGTAAACCTATAACCTCAAAGCAAATTTAAAAAAAAACAATACGGTATGAAAATTTGATTGAAGACAAAAACCGACAGAAATAAAACTGGAAACAGGCCTATTAAGTTGAATTCATGGGAAAAGATATTAATGGAGTTGATGCAAGCCGATGCTAACCCTAATATAGTTCAAACTCCAGGTAAGTGTAATTTATTTACTATTAGGCCTAATAGCAAACTACAATAAACGGTACCAGGAACTGGCACATACTTTCTCACAAATACATTTAAATTACTAAACATATTCACTGTGACTTGTAGGGTGGGGTAGGAGAGTTTTTGTTAAAGTTGGAGATTAACTAATAAATATTATTATTATTATTATCTAGAGAGAAAACTATTCGATCGATTTCGAAAAAAATTTCACCAAACACGTCAATTATGTCTTCATAGATGCTCGTAAAATGGTTTTGAATTTTTTTTTAAACAACCCGCTTTATGGCCAAAAAACCCCAAAAAACAGTTATTATTATTATTATTAGCTAAACGAGAATTTTTAGAAAGATGCGGGTTTCTGTATATGGTAGGGCACATTAAAGGCTACAAATAAGCCAAATTTTATCAAAATCGTTAGAGCCGTTTTTTAATAAAAAAATAATAACTGATTTTTTGGGGGTTTTTTGGCCAAAAAGGGGGTTGTTTTTCAAAATTGTTCAAAACCCTTTTTCGTGCATCTATACAGGCGTACTGGACATGTCTGGTGCAAATTTGGTTGAAATCGATCGAATAGTTTTCTCTCTAGCTTTGTATACTTTTATTAAAGTAGGCGATTAACTAATAAATATTATTATTATTAGCTAGAGAGAAAACTATTCGATCGATTTCGAACAAATTTGCACCAAACACGTCAATTAGGTCTTTATAGATGCACGTAAAAATGTTTTGA
>JAGFPH010011167.1:0-16913 GCA_018207615.1 Philaenus spumarius
ATATAAAAACCGATTTTTCCGCCTTACAACGGCTAATATCCGTTGTAGCTACCCCTCTGAAAATATCTGATTTCTAAGTTCACGCAGAAATCCAAGATATCTAAAAGCCCCCTCCCTTTGTGCAAAATATCAACAAATCCCTTTTGGTTCAATTTACTCTCCACCCCCGCTTCCTTCTATACTTGTCTATTTGCCTTCGCCTTTTTAAATACAAGACCTAATTTAATTTACTATTTTCTAACAAGTACAAATTCATTTCTCTCCACTTTGGAGTAATCAAGCTGAAACCTCTACATTTACATACATTCATATTATTCAATACAATTTTAATCTAGCTTCAACTGCAAGCTTAAGATCTGCTAAAAAACATACAATATTTTACATTTCAATATATCTCGTTGTATTGTCTTAACTCCATTTGGGAGTTTTCTGTCCACTGAAATTCACATACATGTCTACTTAGTTTATTTCAACACTAGGTCTATTCACAGGGAACTCTAAATATTGCCTGATAAAAATTGAATTTACTTACAATTACTATTGTACTGGATTTGAGATATAACCTAACTTACTATTTCTATACTTGAGTTTAACCCTTTTCCTGCGTTTTTTATTTTAATTAATGAATTTACATTTACTTGTTTTACCATTGAGATATTTTAACCGTTTGCGTTCGCCTTTCCTTTCTAAGGCTAGTGTTTATATGTTATAAACACTCCCCCTCCAAGCGCTTTATGTTTTGTATGCCCTGTACTAATTCGTATCACATCTGACTTTAGGTTCTCTCCTCCACTCTACTTTACATTAGGCCTCCTTGTATCGTTATGAACTCTGACAGTCTATGTAGAATTATCGCTTCCCTTTCTCTGCTGGGCTTGTTTATTTACTTTTGCGGTCATTAACTCGGAACATCTGTTTAGGCTACTAGGCGTTTGGTTTATTTACAACTTATATCTACTATTTACATTATTTAGGCCACTTAAAATTAGGCTATTACATCTCAATGTTAATTTTTGTTCCCTTGGCACTTCTGTGAATTTGTATTGCTTAGACCTTGTCCTACCCTACCTTCCAGACAGTCTGTCACCAATCTCCCTTTGTTTTCGCTCGGTCTACTTTTATATCGGCTGTGTTTACGTACAAAAACTTTCTCTGTACCGTTATAATTTATTGTTAGGCCTACAGCTGCTTCTTTAAATTTAACTTTGTTAGAGCTTAGTGTTCTTCCAGCATTAGACGTGTTATGGTTTCTGTTTATTCCTCCGATTGAATTACGTTTATTATAGTTAAAGTTTCTATTATACTTTGTATTAGAACTACAGTGTTTATTGTTGCGTGAATTTGGTGCAGTGATATTTATGTTACAACGTTCAGTTCGTTTTGGATTTTCGAAAAATAGCCTCTCTCCGCAATTATTTGCCGCCTATGTGTTTGGAATCTTAACCTCTGCACACTTTAAATCGTTTTTACTTTTTTTTATTTTTAACATTCGCGAATGTTCATCGTTTGTTTCTTTTGAACAATTTTTTCCGATGACATTTTTATTTAAAAATTTTACTTTTTGGCTTTGGGAAGGTTGCATTTCTTTTGATACAATTTTCCTGTCCCTATTACCTAACTTCGGTCTATTTTCGATAACCTGAACTTTTTCTACGCCTAACTTTATCTCCTGACCTTTTTCTTCCTCTCCTACGCTACTCCCCACTGAAGTTTGTTCCGTACATCCTTTAACTTCGCTTATATCGTTTTGATTACTTATAATTTCTTTTACCTGACTTGAATTTACTGTTTCTTTATTTGTTATTGAACTTTCTTTATTTGGTTGGTTTGGTGTCAACCTTTTAAAAATTTTTCCATGATACCGTGACGTTAGGCTGAAACATTTTCCTTTAATTTCCTTTATCGCCTGCTTTCTGTCTATGAATGGTAACTGGATAGTTTTCTCCCCTACATTTAATATGATAAATCGTTTATCCATATTAATGTCTGCTTGCATTTCATATAAGAAATCGCAACCCAATATTACACGTGATTTCAACCCTTTTACGACTAATAGTTTTACTTCTACGGTTTCTGACGCTAATTGTATTTTAATCATTATTTGCCTAGTTACTTTTTGTACTCGACCTTTCAATGCTGTTACAATTTCAATGTTAGACGCCGGTAACTCCATAATTTCTACATATTCCGCCTTCAATTGCTCTAGGTAATCGAATTGTATTACACTTATTTCGGCCCCTGTATCTATTTCTATGGCCGCCGGATTATGCCCTATCTTCGCGTAAATAGTAGGAATATCTTCAACGACTATTTCTTGAATACTTTTTTCCCCTTTATTACTTAACAGATCATCCCTAAGGTTGTAATGTATCCGGTTAACAAGTTTATTCTTAGAAATTACTTCACCGTTACTGTCGTAACTCTTCGTCGCGGGTTCTATCCTAGCGTGTGCCTTATCTTTTTTTATTTTAACATTTTTTAATTTATTATTATTATTTTTAATCAAATTTCTTGTATATTTTTTATCTTCAGCTCGCTTGTTCCGAAATTCCGTTAATCCTTCGCAAGCCTCACTTCTTAGTTTTTTGGCCGTTGATTTTGATTGGGTTTTGACGGAGAAGGTCTTTTGGAACTTGGGTGTGCGGTGTTATTAGGGTTTTGAACATAGGATCGTTGTGAAGGTGGGTTATTATAGGTTTGGTTAGGCCTACTAGAATTTATTGTATTATTTATATTCCGGTTCCCTCTTCGGGCTTCGTCCATCATATCTATTTGATTTAGAAAATTTATAGCGTCTTTAATCGTTTCGCTTGGCTTTCCCATGCATGCTAACTTTATCTGATCATTAAAATGTTGTAAAATGGTAAATACTAAGAAACCTTCCGGGAGCTGCGGTTCTAAGTCGCTGGCTTGATTTACAATCCGACAAAAATAATCGGTCCGGCTTATATTACTTGGTTCAAAATATTTTCCATTCTCGATTTTATTTCTCACAATTTTTTGTTTTTGTAATGACCAATAGTTCGCTAAAAAAGCTGCGCGAAATTCTACATATGTACTTGTGGCCGTTTTCATAACCGTCCACCATTCTTTTGCCGATCCGAAAAGATGACGTTCCGCCATTTTTAACTTCTCCGGCTCTCCTAAAAACGGGTTTAATTCCTCCATTAAATTTTCCAGCTCCCTTATAAAAGTTCTCGGACGCTCCCTTGAGTTTCCCCAAAATTCTAGTTTTACCGCCTCGCTTTCGTACCTAGGTGCTATTTGCATCACCGTTCTGCCTATTGTCCCTTGACTACCAATTTCCCCTAACTTCTGTTCTATTTTCGCAACTCTCTTATCTACAACCACAAATTTTTGATCATTTAGTTTATTTGTATCCCTACTCGCGCTTTCTAATACTTGAATTGTCCCAGTAATATCTTTAATTTTTTCCGCCACTCTATTATTTTGTTCTATGCACCTACGCGTTTCCTGGTTCAAATCCTCTTTAATTTCGCCGATTTTTCCGGATATCAACTCATACAATGCTTTCTGATCTCTTTCCCTTTGAGCTTTCTCTTCTTCTTTCTCTCGTTGTAGACGATTTTTTTCTTCTTCTTTCTCTTGTTGTAGACGATTTTTTTCTAACTCCTTTTCTTCCCGGATTTTTTCATCCTTAAGCCGCCTTCGCTCCTCCTTACGTTCCCTCTCTTCTACTTCTTTCATTTCGGCACGTTTTCTTTCTTCTTCTTTTTCTTTTTTCGCCTCCTCCTTGTCTTTTTTATAACTTTCGAAAAAATCTTTCAACTCTTTGCTAGCCATGTTTATTTACTTTGTTTATTTGTCGCGGATAAAATCTCTCAATAAAATTTTATTTACTTTTATACCCCTTTAAAATACTATTCAATACCCTAATTTAACCCGATTTACCACGACAAAATTTTATTTTATTTGTTTTATATTACTCCCCCTCTAACTCACGAAATCTTCACGAACCCAGGAAAATTTTTAAACACTCAAGAATAGTCGTAGTATAACACAATGCATAGAAATATTCTTAATCTAACACAACAATGTAAAGCACAAATAATAGTTATGACTGTTCAAGACTAAATTTAACCTTTAGTTAAATTTTCGCCTTCCACTTATGGGCGCCAATTATACAACGGAACACCTTTTGACGTTGTTCTGCCCCACGTTGGGCGCCAATTATACAACGGAACACCTATTGACGTTGTTCTGCCCCACGTTCGGGAGCCAATTATACAACGAACAATCGCGTGCTGACGTTCTTTTGTTGTATAATAAGTTACAACACCTACTGGAAGCCTTTAGCCAAAATTTTATCTTTAGCTTAGGTGATGCAACTGGGTGTCTGATACCTATTTCTATAAGTATTTCGACTGACTCTAACACTTTAAAATAGCTTCCAGAAATTAATAAGTTTACTAGCTCTGAATTTAATTTACGAGAACTCTTGATTATTTTTGATCTCAGGGAAGTGAGAACAGTGGAACAGCCCTTATAACTTACCTTATTTGTGCTTTGATTATTTCTACAGCTAAACACATTTATTTGACTATTTTTAATAAAGGAAAATCTCATGAATGGATAACCATATAACAGGTAATTGATTACTCTCAGTATTTCAGTATAAAAATTAATAATTAATTTATTCAAAATTCAAAATCAAACCTTTTCAAAATTAAACATAAACAACTCGCTTTTCTCACCATCTGCTTGTACATATAATTTCTATTCAATATTAATGTCAAACCTATAATTCTAATTTCTAATAGGCTTGGCAGACAGTCTAATTTTATAATCAATTTAATTTTAAATTATTTGAATTTAATTTATTTACATTTATTATTTAAATTTAGGGAATATCGAATTTACATTTATTTAATTTATGATTTGAATTTAATTTGAAACTAACCTATCTCAACCAGTACTTTAAATATTTTTATTGAATTTACTCAGGCAATTAATTAAAATGGGGGACAACGTATTCTCGTTTACACAGACCTTAATTCAGCGTTTTTCACCTCCGGTTTTCCGTGATGGATGCCGCTATGTTGATGGGCTGGTGCTGGAGCTGATATGATGCTGTGTCTGGTAGCCTGGATTTTCTGATTTAAAGTTGTTGGGTTGATATGATGGCTACAGATGTACTTGAAGAGCAGATCTGGTAGAATCTAGTAGAGTTACAGTTGATCCTATTTCTTCCTTGGTTCGTGAGAAGTGAAGTTCCGTTTAGAAGATCATGTCCTGAAGGATTGCCTATGTCGTCTCAGTATCGCCAAATAGAGTTATTTTTGCATTAACTCATTTGGATAGGCCGTAGAGTTACTCCTGAAGAACTACTTCTAACTTGTAGTTTATATTTAAAAGTTATTTAAGTTTAACAAAGAAAAAATATTTGCTGCAGAGTGACGTGAAGTCTACATTCGTAACAATTTGAATCTAGAGTGAGTCTTAGAGCGAGTCCGAGAGAGTCAGCGATTCCGAGAGAGTAAGCCCGTGTATTTTCCGCGTTCAAGCCTTTATACACTTCGTGACGTCATTTCTTACATGCCCTTTCCCTCATTTTTTCAGTATGCTAATTTTCCTTTTCTATAAACTTTTTTGGTCTAGAAATGTGTCTAAATTCGCCCTGGTTAATTTTATATAATTTTCTTCTTTTCTTTTCCTTCCATTTTCCTGGAAAACACCAATTTCTCTGGTTAATCCGGTTGCTCGTTGACGCCCCTTTCTGTAATCGCGGCTGCATCCCTTCCACTTTGACCATTGAAACTTACTTGTTTTTGATTTCCCGCTGTATCTTTTTTTTCCTTTTAAGTTTTCCTTAATTTTCTTTTTGCACATTTTCCAGATTGTTCTTGGCTATCCGTACGTTTTTGAATCGTGTCTGTACTGTGATTTTTACGCGTGCGCGGCACGTTTACATTTTTCCGCGACTTCCGCGACTGTCTTTGGCGTTCAATGTCTTTTTTGTTTGTTTACGCCGATTGTCTTTAACACCTGTACAGTTCTAACACTTTTCACCATTTTTACTTATTTTTTCTCTTCTGGGACTTAGCCTACAATCGCAAAAAAGTTCTTTGGGGTTTTTTTATTTACTACGCGAAAAATATTTAAGTTACTGGTTTCCTAACGATACAATGTTAATCTAACCCTAAATCTCTTTACTTTACTATTATTTAAAATTCAAAAATTCAACTTTTATTACTTTAAAAGGCGTGAAAACTCTCACCATTTTATCTTAATTTAATTTTACTTTTTGTTCCCTTTTTTACACAGGACTATTCATTCTCTAATAACTCTTGTGAGTGAAAACCTTTGATTTTAATTATTTCTCCCTTTTTAGGGTGTGTGAAATTTGACACTTAAGCTAACTTTTTTATTTTCAATAATTCGACTTTTTCTTATATAACCTTTTATTTTCGTCTACTTATGTAGATTCCAAAAATGTCTGACTTTTTCAGTTTCGAGTTAAATTGAACTTTTCCCTTAACTTTAACCCCTGTTTACTTTGGTAGTGTTACCTTTTATGATTTGAAATTCACACGGCCGTAACTCACGCGTTTAGCGCTACGTATTAAACCATGAAAACCACAAATGCATAAAATTCCTGGATTCCTTTATTCCCCCAAAACTCAGCTACTTTCAGGCTAAGTCAGATTTCCTTTCTTGACGTGTCCTAGATCAAGGTTCATCTTGGGAGATAAGCCTTGCTCTGATTTAACTTGTATTTTAGACCTACAATTGACACTCACCGAAGTCCGGCCTTGAAAACATCGAATTTTATAATTTAATATAAAAACCGATTTTTCCGCCTTACAACGGCTAATATCCGTTGTAACCCCAAAATTTGAAAAAAATTGGGAGTCAATTGGGGGTCTTTACTGGTAATAAAACTTGTTTATGCGACTGTAGTATGTGCGGAGTTTACTCCTGTCACGTAATCCAACTATCCGAATGGGGTCCGGTCCCAATTGATTCGGATAACTGGAGTTCTACTGTAATTAAATATTATTGAGTATGAAAATGTAAGGTCAAGGCAACATAAATATTTTACAGAATGGTTCTGTTTAAGTCTGAATCTACGTCTAATATGACGTTTGAAAAAGAAAAGTAATTTAATACAAACATTATATTGTTGATGCAATTTAGTGCAGTTAATTATTTATTATATGCTATAATAAATTAGAGTAAGTGCTTCATTATTTATAAATTACTATGATACAGTCAGATGACCTTATCATAACTAGTAGGGTAACTTCAGCGCAGTAAATACTTTTATCTTTTAAATAATTGTTGAACAACATTCTGATAAAGTTTGAAGGACACAGTATTTCAAATCAAATCAGTCTTTATTGTTGAAACATAACATCATATTACATAATGTACAGTAATTAACTTGCTCTACTCTTACAAATATCTCAATCTTCATTGTCTGAAAATAAAATCAAGTCCCATTAAATAGCATTTAATACATCCCTTTAATCAACCAAACAAACCCCAACTCACAAATGGAAACAAATTTGTACATTGACATATTTTTTACAAAGATACTTTTTAATTGTTTTTCCGCTATTAGCAATTAAAATAAATTAAAATAACAAAAATACTACTATTAATCTTGAAAGTAGTATGATTGTCATGAAAAAAATATACGCACCTATATACATATCTTTGAAGTTAGGGCCAGAAATTGTTGGTTATGCGGTCAAACTTCAACAAGCCAGAAATTGTTGGTTATGCGGTTAAACTTCAATGGTAAAAAAGTCGAAGTTAAAAAAAACAAGTTTTCGTTGTTAATATTATGCAAAACATCTAAAGCCAGAGACCAGGTAACTAGTCATATCACTTCAGCTTGGAAGCGGGCCAACCACCGTTTGCTTTACTTCCGCCTTCCCACCCTCAAATTACAGATATGAAAAATTACCTGGTCTAGCCGAGATTCGAACCCGGTATCGTCTGATCAGGTAGATGCCACGCTATCCACTCAGCTATGGCTTGCCTTAAGAAACACTGACACCAAACAACACTTTAGTTACTTGCTACCGTATTGCCTATCTCGCACCTTCTCCTCTCGCTGTTTTACTGCAATGCAAGCCTCGGGTTTCTCAAAACTTTGAGTGCTTCTGCTGTAAATTTATCAATTTCTGACTTAAGCCTTTTTACCCTAACTTCAAAGATATGTTATATAAACTACACAATATATTATACTAGTATTAATCTTGAAAGACATAGATGGGGTCATTGAAAATTACTAAATAATTAATGGGCTTACAAGGTATGTACATTGTATGTTAAGTTGAAGATCAACAGGTCCAACTTTATACAATATTTCTTCAAAAGAAAATTTCTCTTTGCACACAAATACAACATGAAATCCTGTAAACAAAAATGTTTACAAAACCACTACATTTCACGAAGAGAACACAACACGTGTCTTCAGATCACATATGTCCTTCGGAGGTTTGGCAGCGTACATTTTCATTTTCAACCTCTCCGACTGTCTAACACAGATCGACCGAGTGCTCGGTCGTAGACCATTCAAAGGATCAACCCCCACCATGTTCATGTTGTTAATTTCTAAAATAGGCCTGTACAAAATTCTCTATGCTTCGTTTTTTACTAAGGGCAAATAAATCGCAACTCCAAGTCTACTGAGAAATACAATTTCCTTAACATAACATTCCCTTCGAAATTTTTTTAGAAACATAATCTATGTGCTTGTCCAAAAGCTTTACATATCTTCCTGATGGACCTACATCTTTTTTAACCTTTTAACCGCCACGTACGAGACATTCCTGGCATTTCTAGATTTCTAGGCAACCGCCACGCACGGGTTATCTCGTTTTGAAATTTTCAGCTGTTGTGGTATTGTTTTGACGGCTAAGTTACAGCTCTATCGTTGGTATATATGGAAGTGAACAAGCTGTTGACAGCACTGCCTAGCTAGTGCTTCACTCTGGCTTATTTTAGTGATACTATAAGTCGCTACGTGCTCAGTTGCATTCTCAGTACAATGCGTGTACGCAAAAGGTTAGGTTTAATGAGCGTGTCAATATAAATTGTTATTTATTCTTTACAGTGTTACACGAGTGGTAGTTAGTAGTCGTAATGGCCGAATCCTTTGTTGAGGATGTAGAATTATAACGTTTATTAGAACTTCCCAGTTCAGAGTTGGGCCGTAATGAAGACTTCTGTCTGAGCCGTAATGAACACTTACTAGTCACCATCAAGATGACTGGAGCAGTGAGGCTTCAATTCTTTCAACTATCAATAGTCAAGCTACATCCTTCTGCAGAACTGGTCGAAAACCAACTCTGCAAGAATTCCATCTTGAGGTAATACGTCAACTCTCGGAAGACAATATAGAAAGTCACATGTGGTGGCCGCACATCCCCTGGGGATCCACCACTAAGACTAACACAACGCCACTTTCCTACATGTGTTCCTTCTACGGATAAAAAGGAGTACCCAACACGTCAGTGTCATTTTTGTAAACACACGACGAGACGGGAACAAGCAAGGCGAGAGTCACGTTACATGTGCGAGGACTATCATACTCTGAAACAGTTCTAAAAAACATGAAACCAACCTGTGTACATATTGTACATAGTTTTTCATCATTTATTACAAAGGAACACTTATTTTCATCACAAGAAAACAACACAAAATTTGGTGAGTAAAAACTAATTATTATTATTTTAGTAATTTTTAATTATAACTCAAATTAGCCTCCCCCCCCACCCACCCATCAGAAATCTCAACATTGTTAACCCTTTTGTTATTTATAATGCATACAAAAAATATTAATAACTATTTCCTTTAAAAACCAACTGCTGCATTTTTTAAAATAAACATGACAAATTCATCTAAAAACGGCAAAAATACGTGGCGTTGGGAGGTGATGACGTGCCAGGATTCGTGGCGGTTAAAGGGTTAAGACTAATTTTTAAATCACTGTAACTATGGTCATTGATCTTGGACCTAAGCAATTTGTCCACTTCAAGAGAACATATATTTTCTTCATCTTCCTATCTAACTCACCTTGACAACTTCAAATAATAACTTCACAGTAATCAGTGTTTCCACTTTACGTCAACCAGCTCCCCTCATCATGATAAAAATTTCCCCTCTACTTCATTAATTGTCCCTGCACTTTCTCCCTCGCCACACGAGTAAAATATTTCTCTTCATTACTACCTACAAAGAATGGTTTTATGTATTAGAAAATACCCATAGGAAAGATGAGCTATTGTAATGCCTCTTATGGTCGGACCTAAAGTCGCGAGTAATAAATGAGCCCAGATCATGGACCCCAGAACACATTTTTGGGTATCATTAAAAACTTCTCATTTTTGGGTATCATGTGTTCGCTTTCTAACGTCTGCATTTTACTTGCGATTTGGTCCAAATTTGGTACAAATGGTTTTCTAAGTCGCTCGGACAAGTTTGTTAGCCCAAAAAATGTAACAACCGGAACACATTTTTTGACCGGAAGAAACAGTTTTTTGGGATTTTTCGTACTAGAATGAAATGTTTTTGGGTTTTATTGAAAAAAATAATAATTTAGGAGATTATCCTGCACATTCTGATTTTTGACACGATTTTATAAAAGGTCTGGGTTTCCGAAAATCAAAGCGTAAAATATTATAAAAGTACCCTGTATGTTTTACAATGGGAAACAAATTCTACTAATATATTTCGTACACGAAGCAGGGGCTTCGTAAGTAGACAAATTTCAAAATAGTTGGTTGAAACAATAAAATATATAAAATTAATTTTGAAAGTTCGCTCAACTAGCATCAGTGGTTCAGGTGCATGATCGAAATATCTAATTTGAAATATTTGTCGCACACTTTGGCTGAATAAAGAATTTTGAAGTCAACAACCCAAGTCTGTAGCTGACAAAATACATCAGGCATATAGAGTTAGGGGCAGCCCATATGTCGGAACGCTGTACTACTCATTCCGGTTGCCAATTGCATACTGTCCTGCACGAAGACATTGTTTCACAACCACTATCTCTGACTGTTCTTATAAAATTGTCTTTTACGATATCTATTTATACCTAATTTATATTTAGGGCCTACCCATGAATAGTTTATTCATCAAAAATCATATTTACATAGTAGGATTTTAAAACTAGAAACCGAAAAATAAGGAATGAGAAATGTTTTTAGTGATGCCGAGTTGTGAATCAGTTTCCGCAAAAGGGTAGTAGTTGCCTTCCTGCTGGCAACGCTATTACTCTACCGATTGCCAATACTACATTCGACTGGTTGTTTACCATCAACTGACTGAATCGATTCTTCTTTGTTTACAATTTGTTGTTCCCATCGATCGATAAATATTAAGGCTGCCTGCAGACAATGAATAATAAATGTTAAAATAAACAATGAAATAAACTTAAAAGTAAAATGTAACTTTATTAAATTAGATATTACTAATTATATAAATAAATATACTTTGTCCCACAAATGCTTCCCCTAAATTTCCCCTTTATGGGTCTCTCCAAGGCCGACTCTACTACTTGCATAGATCATGAATGATAAATAGATCTTGCATCCATACGGGGGCTATGTGCCGGAAAAAAAATTGTCGCGAAAATAGTACATGATCGCGCCGCGAGGTAGCGCTAGGGAGAAAGCATTAGTAGCATTGGTGTTTCAAACAGATTCATTCGTTTCCCCAATAGATAGCGCCAAAAAAGTCGAATTTCTAGTGGAACAAAATATTGCATTGGATCGGAGTTCTATTAGGTTATCCAAATACAATGCTACTTGGTAGTAGAATCGGCCTTGGTCTCTCCCCATTCTCTTCCCCTCTCGAACCCGATTTCCCCTCAATGTGGAAACACTGATGTTAATTCAACAAATACAAACTGAAAACTAAAACAGCTGAACCTCTGGCAAAATTGTCGAACATCTGGGACAACTGGTTACAATTGAGATTATCAATCATTTTTGTGTATTTCTTATCATAATTTGCACAACATATTGACTTTTTTTTATTAATTTGGTTCTTTTGCTACAGTTGTATGTGAAAAATCCAAAAAAAGTTTTTCTGAACTTCCATATATCAGTAGTCGATCTCCAAAAGAATAAATAATAATTGAAGAATACATTTTTGTGCAACTTTCATGTTTGTTAATGTTTTTTATATGTTTTGGTCTACAGAAATGTATATGACTCATATCTCATGCTGATAAAATTAAACTATATACACATGTGATATTCTTTGTTTAAGAGGTAATTACCAATATGAAAATGTATCAAGAAGAAATGGTTTTTATTACAGATGTCATTTACGTTGGGTCTTTAAACCCACAACATCTCTCAAATTCAAAACTGTTTCTTGAACATGGCAAGCCAGTGTTGTGTGAAAAGCCTCTGTGCATGAATTACAAAGAAGCGGAAACTTTAATTAAGGTACAATGTCAGAATAAAATACAGTAAGACCTCGATAATCCGGTAAGCTCGGGGATCCGGTGATGCCGGATTATCGAGGTCTACCTTTAAAATGGTTTAAACAGGGATTAAACTATAAATAAATGCACATGTACTATATATACTAGTAGTTCTGTGAACAGTTGTCCTTATCTCGGCTCCCCCTCCACAACTCACTCACAACGGCCACACTGTCGTAGCACTGGAAAGAGCAAGACAGCAGGTAGCGCTCTCTCTCCCTCTGCATAAAATTATAAGGTTTTATGAAGATATCTAAAGAATAAACGTATAAAATCACGGTTAAAATACAAAAACTTGGACGATTTTTAACAAATTTCAAGTTTGCGGCCATTTTGTGAACTTACCGTTAGAGGTACGGAAAAAAATCAAGAAAACAATTTTGTAGGACATTAAACTTGCTAAAGCAAAATGTTATTAGTTTTTCAATTCGACTTACGGTTAAGCCACAAACTGGCTTTGGAAAAAAGTTTACACTGAGAGAAATGGTGCAGCCGCTATTTTTATTTTATTTAAGGGGATAAAAATGAAAAATGAAAAAAACTGTATATATACATAACTTGGCCTAGAAATAAGGAACATTCATGCAAAAAATCATGACAATCGGTCAAGTTTTTTTTTCGTAATCGTGAGACAGACAGACACAGATAAAATGCCGAACAGTCGAGCTAAAACAGAGACCTCGCTTCCGCTCTGTCAATTGGGTTTTTAAAAAGTTGTTACAACACACAAACAAAAATGTAAATTACACGTTGAAACTACGTAAAAATAACTGCGTAGAGAGATTGCCGCTAACTAATGGGCCTCAGGTAGGAACGACTCCATTCACCTTTGTTGTTGGCTTCCGTTAGTCAGTAAGTGGTGGGATTTTGCTATTTTTACTCCAGCCTGTCACAAATTCTTCGAACCCCTTTTACTCCCAAACCGTGCAAAGCGGTTTTAAATCAAACAACTATTTAGAAGAAATTCAATGTATCTTTTTCCAAAGACTTCAATTTTTCAAATAATCTTCATTAAGTGCAATACGTTCAACGAAATACTGTCAGCAACGAAAGTGTTAAATGGTCCCTTTAACCGGGAACGTTTTTAAAGGATGACGAGAGCACACTGTTTTGAATCGGTTCGATTTTTAGGAGAAATGTTGATTGAAATGTTTGTTTTGGACAAGTTTATTGAGCAGTAGATTTTTACACACTGTTTTTGACGGCTGCAAACCAACAAACAGTGTAGGCCGGGCCTAAATCACTCAATAATTATAAAAAGTGCCTTTTTTAAAGAGTGCCAATTTTCAAGATGATGGATGCCGAACTATCGAGTGCCGGATTATCGAGGTCTTACTGTACAATATTTAAAGTTATCAGCCTATACCTGCTAAGAGTGTACTAAACAAATTGTTTGATTTTTTTAATAACACCAACCATTACCTCAAGACGTGGACAAAATAGAGGTAAGGAAAAAACCATAATTCCTTTAGTAGGCATGGTACCAAATCAGTTTAGTTATTTTAAACTTTTTAAATATTACCTAAAACCTTTGTATCAAACAATTACAACACAAAAGCAAGGGTGACAAAAAATGAGGTCTCAGAAAAAAATATAGTACTCCCTTAGTAGACACATATTGAGCCTGTTACAAATTTTGTTGATTGAAACTTTTTTTAGATAACAATAACTTTTAGAAAAAATGGGGTTGAAAGTTAAATAGCAAATACTAGTAAAGACTACTAAGCTTCTGCTTTGAACAAAGGTATTTAAGCTGATTTTAAGCAAAAAGATGCTATGAATAAACATTGTAGACGCTTTACCCATGCTTACAACCTTTAACCCTCGAAGTGCTGAGCAATTCACTATTTACTGCTAAGCATTTTTAGGGCATCGCGCAAACATATTTTGAAAAATGCATAATAAATGCAAATTTGGATCTATATGCAACATATCTATATAATAAAAATGAATTGCTGTTCCTTTGTAAGCGCATCACTTGAGAACGGCTGAAGCAATTTGGCTATTTTTTGTTTTAAAATGTTCGTAATAGTCCGAACTAGGTTTTTATATAAAGAAAATGTTGAAAAGTTTCCCGAAAAAGTTTCAAATTTGGAAAAACTAAACAGCCTATTTGTATGGACTCAAGACCATAGCGCACAAAAACAGCTGTTCGTATAAAAAGCTTAGCAACACGTCATGTTTGTTTACACTCATTACCATAGCAACTTTACTTATCAGTTTATTATTCTTCAAAACCAACAGCTTTTTTAGGTTGATTGACCAACTTAAAGCAAACAAAAACAAAAATCAACTAATGCTTACTATATTTTAATTTAATTCAAACATTGGGTGTTACATATTATATATAAGACAGCTGATTTGAATCAAAAACTGAACATATATTATATGTTTAGGTTAGGCCTACAATCAACCAAAACACATTTATTTGCAACCAATTAGGCTAATTTAAAATGAGGTTTTTTACAATTCTTCACAACTATCAGTTTTTTTTTTTAGATTTGGTAAAAGCAAACAAAAGGTTTACTGTATTATCTACAGGCCTAAATGTTTACAAAATGTGTGTAGTATATTGTTAAGTGGTATAAAAACCATTTTGCAATTCGATTACTTAAGTCAATGTAATGAAATGGAATAACTACCCATTATATTAAATCAAGCAATAGCGAAGCATTGCTGGATCTACTAGTTATATAATATATCAATGTGTTCAGAAAAGATCAGAGAATAATATGGTAATAGTTTTATTTATTTAAAACGGTGTAAAACGATTTTAAGTTGTTTTGATTGTAAACAAATATCTCAATCGCCCACCACTAGATATTGGTAAATTCTATCTGATAAACTTTATTAATTAGAAACAAAGAAAATACTTAATTAATTTAGGCAAATGGTTGAAGTTTACAGTAGATGCTACCCTCTATAGGATATGTTGAACAATAAGCATTTGTTATTTTTTTACAATTTGTTTGTCCGGACATTTGCCATCATTTATAAGACATCTTAACCCTCCTTGCCCGGTCGTCAGTCCGGGGCCAACCAAAGTCCCGGAAAATTAAACCATACATGATCATTCTTGTGGGCCTGCCGTGAAGACAGCGATACAACATAAAAGCCTTGCTCTTCTCATCATCATAATAATACACAATATTTCGAGAGAACAAAGCCGTAGCCAGGGGAGGGGGGGGGGGGGGGTTAGGGGTCAAAATAAAGCAGTAAAAATTAATACTAGATTTAAAAAGTGCAGTTAAATTATAAAATAGACAACACAACAGGTGATCCAGCAACATATTTTACATCATACTAATATTTAGATTTGCTTGATTAAACTACAACGTACAATACACAAGGATGCAGTAGGTTACAGCCTTACTCTCTTGTGAGCTTGATCTGATCTATTAAATAAGAAAACTATGAAGGTTCAACAAAAATACTTTATTCTAACAAAACAAAACCATTCATCATCCTTACATCCTACAATATTTTGCATGGGTAACTGTATCAAAATTTAAAAAAAATAATCATGGAAATATGGTGTTTAACACGTTTACTGCTACGCAAATTTTGTATTTATGCTAGGAGCTGATGACCTTTCGTTTCTTATATTTATAGCCCAAATGCGTAGAAATTACTTTATTTTTTAACCTTTCTACGTAATAAACACTACTATTTTAAAGTGGACTACTATTTTAAGTCCATAGCACATGGGCTTAAAATTGGCGTGCGAAGCGTGCAATGCATTGTGAATTGAAAATACTCCCAATAAGGAGGTTGGCGAGCGAAGCACGCAATGCACTGTGCGTCGGTTGCTTCTAATGACCTGCCCCCCCCCCCCCCCCAAGTTTTCCTGGCTACGGTCTTGCGAGAGTATAAATCAACTCTCGTTATAACTTGAATTAGCTCCTTATTTTTGACATATTGACTTTTAGTTTCATACATACTTTATTCTTTTTGTCTTGACAGTTTAGATATGATTGTTTTTTGTTAAGTTTGCTAAAGAGAAGAATCTATTCTTGATGGAAGGATTATGGACTCGGTTTTTTCCTGTGTACAATGAATTGAGAAAACACATCGCTGCCGCAACCATCGGAGAGATCTTATGGGTTGAATGTTCTTTCGGAATAAAAATTAGTGAAATAGACAGACTAAGGTAGGAATTTTCTTTTAAGTTAAGTGTATTTTTGAGATTTATTTCTAACTGTAGGAAAAGGGGGTGTTTAGTATTGCAATAGGACTTCAATAGTCTTATTTTAATACTTAACCTTTTGAGAGGTGGCTTATTTTATGTTTAAAGAGTAATCATGTCATATAGCGTTCCTGGTTGCAATGGGAACGGGTTTCTATTACGACTCAAACAGTTGGTTATTTCACCACTAGAGTGTAGATCTGTACTGTAATAGTAGTTTACGCAACGATTGTATTATGAAGGCCTTTAAGCCAC
>JAGFPH010011167.1:19276-35889 GCA_018207615.1 Philaenus spumarius
ACTTATTTTCTACTATCTGTTATCTTTTCCATTGCTAAATATTGTGTTTGTCTGTAAACCCTGCATACCTCATATATAACATTGTACTTATTTTCACCATCTGTTGTCTTTTACATTGCCAAATTTTTCGTTTGTCTGTCTGTAAACCCCGCATAAACCATTTTAATTTAATTTTCACTAGATATTATCTTTTACATCGCTTAATTTTTCGTTTGTCTGTCTGTAGACTAGAATTATTTCTGCTACCAGTCATCTTGGATAATTTTTATTTATTACATTATACTTATATTCTCCCCGTTTGTTGTCTTTGAATTAAATATTGAAGATATTACATATTGAAAATGTTTTGTCCTGTAAGATAGTGTTTATAATGGAGTAGAGCATGCACCAACCACAAAGAATAATGATTTATTTTGTATTTATTAAGTTAGTTTTAGTTTTTTACTTGTTATATTAGTTTATGTTATGTAATATTATGTATATTATGGGTATGAATGATATATCTTGTTTCAATTTTAGTTTGTACGCTTCAGATAAGGATGCGGAGTTTGTCTATTTTAGTGATGTCTGACGGTGGTATGACTGGACCGGTTGTCGTGAAATACAATGTCCAACGGATTCTTTCACAGCTTGTTGCTCCCTATCCTAGTTTTTTCAAGATTGCACACGTCAATGCTCAGTCTTTTAAAAGGCCATATTGACGAATTTCGGGAAATATTCGCGAATCAAAATTTTAACGCTATATTTGTTTTTGAATCCTGGCTTAAACCTAAAATTTCTTCTGCCGAAGTCTCCTTATACGGCTACACTCTTTTCCGCAACGATCGCTTAAACAAGGGTGGTGGGGGAGTAGCAGTCTACAAGCTCGGCTAGGCTTATATACAGCTCTGATCAACAGAACTCACATAAGCCTGAATACATGTTTCTAGAGCTTAAATTGTCTGGGACTAAAATCCTACTGGGATTGTGCTACAGGCCCCCCAAGATCGGTTTTTTTATCTCTATTTGAGGATACTCTTTTGGATCTTATGCCTTCCTACGGACAGACTTGGGAAAGTTAACCAAAATATGTAACTGATTAAAGTTAAAGTTAAAAAAGAATTAACTGATTAAAGTTAAAATACGGCACGTCATAAGGTTTATCAATACACACCCGCGACGTTTCATTTGATTAGTAAAGCTAATTCAAATACTTTAGTGAAATAATAATTTACAAGTATATGGTTCAATTCTTTGATTTATTCTCTACACTTCCTTATAATAGTATTTTATTTTTGGGCAAAGAATACATTCCTAAATTTAAATTACTATTCAATCTAGGCCTAGTTTTGTTAGCAGTCTTGTGGTAGGAACATAAAAACTGATGTTTTCAAAATAAGAAATTGATATATATTTTTATACAGTTCTATTTAAAACTAAATTCCGAAACCTTTTTACATTTATGAAAAAAATTACAAAAAATGTTTACTACTCTTTATGTAGGCCTAAAGTTTAACTTTTTCCTTTCATTACTAATAACAATTTTTGTTTCTTGAGCTAATAACTTTGTAAATTTTGCATCAATCATTTTTTACTGCCATATATGACTTCTTTGAACCTTTCTCTACAAAAAGCTATGGAACACTTTTAGATTGTGTTATAATTATTATATTTTTCAAATTTTTGAAAACATTGTTGCACACACACCGAAATGGCTTGGCGTTGAAAAACATTAACATGGACAGTTGTAGAGAGAATTAATTGAAATTACATTAAAATATTTTGAAAGAAATTAAATTTTTACTACGTTTTAGATTAGAATATTTTCGCTACTGGTACTGACAGCGAAAGATTGCTTGATGCTTTGACTTGACTAAGTTCTCAAAATAGACAAACTCAAACAATGATAGAGCAAGTAGGGGTGGGTAGAGGCACAGAGTATATAAGTAATACCAGAGTGCTCGAAGGATAGGAAGATGTGTTTCGGTAATTTCATTAATATGTTAGCTGGCCGCTGCAGAGTGCGACAAGCGATGTTAGCTAGCTAAGGCCCGGTACACACTTGCTGCAAATGGACGCGGGACGCTGCGTCCATTTAAATTTGCGTCCACCTATGCTTATCTGCGTCCTATCTGCGTCCCATCTGCGTCCCATCTGCGTCCTATCGGCGTCCCACGTTTGTAAGCCACATCAACTCTTTTATTTGCCACCAACCGAGATGGTTGTTGCTATTAGAAATGAATATGCAAATTACTTTGAGAGTGAAGCTGGTCGAGTGCCTTGGCAAGACAATTTTATATAAATAAAATTAATAGATTTACATTATACAATAATTCAATAATTTATATTAAATAGTTGTTTATTTCTTTTCGCTTCTTGAGAGATAGAGCCATGGTAATCGGTTGCTGAGAAAAAACGTCATTATGTTTTATTTAAAGACAAGACGAAGTAAGACAGAAACTCATTTTTAATAATTGTAATTCAATATTTAAATCTATTATAAGCATTCAATTAAAAAGTAAAAAACCTAAACGTTTTGTTTTTCAATGTAATTGTTATTACAATAAATGTTGTAAAATACTGTACTTACTAATTGCATTTTTTTCTTGATCACTTTTTCCTCGAAAGTTATCAAAAAAGTTTTCGCCAATGCTCTCCCACGCCGACTGTTTTTTCAATCTATCCCTATACTCTTCACTACTAACATCCCAAATAACTGGATGAATCTTTACCTGATCAATAAAAAGTTCTATGTCGATATTTTCGTCAGACATAGTATGGACGCAGATAGGACGCGGCTGCAAGTGTGTACTGCTCGATAGCAAGTTGGGTACTGCTAGGTATCGGGGGTAGGGAAAAGTGACGCGCGTCCCACAGAAACCTGCGTCCATCTCGATGGCTATCGGAATGGACGCTAGTTTTAGATAGGTATCGGCGTCCCGTGTGTAACGCACCATTAGTTCCTATGTACTTCTTCCTATCCGATTAAAAGGGACGCAGCGTCCAGCGTCCATTTGCAGCAAGTGTGTACCGGGCCTAACGTTGCCAAGTCGTGCAGCCAACACCCGGCCCAGTGTCATTCTTTGTCGCCGTAGTGTTTAGCGTGCGTGCATCAGCTGTCCATCTCCTCTCTCTCTCACACACTGTTCAAAGCGGCAACGTCGCTAGCCTCTTGGCCACTAAGCTCTGTTCCGACGCTACACAAGCGCTTCAGTAAAGGCGAAACACATTTCCCTATCCTTCGAGCACTCTGGTATTACTTATATACTCTGTGGTAGAGGTACCGGTACCGTTATGAATTATGAGAGCATTGAGGTCATCTCTCTGACCTTGAGGGGAGAGTGAGATGACAAACAACGTTCCCATAACTTATGAAACTATCAACTGTAGCCTACACTCCAAACAACTCAGCTTAAATACTATATAAACCGTTTAATTACTTTTTTTTTTTACTGCGTAAAAGTGAAATCACTTAAAGCGGGACCGCGATAACAAGGACTGCCTGTATCTTATATATAAATGAATTATAGGATGTATAGGTATATAATGTTTTAAAATGTTCTATATGTCACGAACATAACCTTCCTTTTCCCAAAAGATTTGGTTTTCGCTATTTGAAGTTTTGTGATTCGAAGCAATTTTTCTGAACCTATTCGAGTTTTTTATTCGTTTGATATCATTTTGTGATTCGAGGACCACTAAATGAATTCTTTTAGAAAACAACATTTTACAATTATTATTCAATTCAATTCTTTGATTTATCTACACTCTACAAGAAATTTGAAATTGATAAATATATTGATACAGTTCTTTTTAGAACTAAATTACAAAACTTTTGTAAGTTTTGAAAAAAAAATACAAAAATGTTTACTACTTTTTATATAGGTCTAAAGTTGAACCTTTTCCTTTCATTACTGAACATTTTTTGTTTCTTGAGCTAATAACTTTGTAAAATTTACATCTATCACCTTTTTACTGACATATATAAATTCTTTGAACCTTTCTCTACAAAAAAGCTCCGGACCACTTTCGAATTGGTATATAATTATTACTATATTTGGCGAATTTTGAAAATATGCTTGCAAACGCCCTATAATATATGTAAACGCCCTTGAACGTATGCCCTATAATAAAACATAAATCTCAATAATAGACGACAAAAATTGGATAGGCAACATCCTAAAACGGCTAAAACACAACTTACCTTTAAGTGGGTCCTTAAATTGGAGGTAGAAATTGCTGAAGCCTTGATTGTTTTAAATTTTGGTAAACACAATAGGCATTTAAATGTAAAACTATTTCCCTCCCTTGTTATTTGTTCATAAAAGTTTGAAATGACTGGCCACAATAAAGACATAATAAAATTAAAATTAAAAAGTAAAAAATTAAAATACTGCTACACTAGACCTAACTCACTATTAACCCCCTAAATAAAATCTAAACTGTCAATCACTATAACAGGGCAAAACAATTAAACAACTTATACAAAATTAACAAAACTATCCAACTGTAATAATGGCATGCGTATACCCAAGGGCAAATTGAATGACACTGATGGGTGTGTTAACGGCGTAGTTTTGTTTGTTTACGTTACCGTTAGCTAATAGCCCAGGTACCTTATAAGGTTTCTGGGCTAATAGCTAGTTCTATCTTTCTTTAGATAGCCCAGGTACCTTATAAGGTATCTGGGCTAATAGCTAGTTCTATCTTTCTTTAGATAGCCCAGGTACCTTATACACTCCAACCTCTTGTAATTCTATCTTTCTTTAGACACCCCACCCCTTCCGGTCGGCCAATAAATAAATAACCCAAACTAAGGAATATCGAATGTTGTCATTGTTGTCGCGTCAGGCCCACCCACCCGGTCGGCATTTCCATTGTGACAAATCTTTCCGGAATTAACTGACGTTAGTTTTAATCGTTAACCAATATTTTAACGATTAAGAGTTAAAAGGTAATCACTTTTAAATCTAACGATTAAGTTAAAAGTTACCCATATTTTTAACGATTAATTTTAATTGTTAATTTTTTTAATCGTTAATCCCAAGTCTGCCTACGGACATGTTATTGTAGCGGGCGACTTTAATACAGACTTACTTGGACCAAGGACATCTGACTCGACCTTCTTGACTAATGTTTTATACCTGTAACATGACCATACTACCTTTAAAAGCGACTCATTTTACAAACACCTCTGCTACGCTATTAGATTTAAAAGCCGTAAGTGACTTAACACACGTAGTAAAGCATGGTCAATTTCCTGTTCCTGGGCTCTCTTCTCATGACCTCATCTATTGTGTTTACGCAGTAAAAGGGAAGAAATCAGCACCCACGTATGTTTCATATAGAGATTTTAAAAATACCAACTATGACGCTTTCTTAGCAGATGTTATTTCTAAGCCTTGGGAAGCAATTCACAATGTTGGTGGAGTTGATGAAATTTTAAATGAGTTTAATAGTAATATTCTAGACATTTATAATAAACATGTTCCAGTTGTAAAAAACGTGTTGTAAGACCTCCGGCTCCTTGGATTTTGAATGAGATCCGTCAATTAATGAACTATCACGATTCCATTTACCGCAAAGCAAGGAAAACAAAATGTGTTATCGAAATTGAACTGTACCGCAGCCTTAGAAATCGTGTAAAACAGCAAATACGAAATTCTAAAGTCCGTTATTCACATTCTTTATTTAATAATAACAAATCTTCCGCTGTGTTGTGGAAATGTGTTAAACGATTGGGCATCGGCAAAGAGCAACGCTCTCGGATAGTAAACGTACCCCTCGATCAGTTAAATAGTTTCTTTGTAACAATGTAACCCCTCCTCTAGTTGATGACGTTTCTGTAAATAATCACTTAATGATGTTACAAAGAATACCTCGTATTGTAAATACTACTTTTAATATTTCTTTGGTTTTAGACACGTATGTAGTTAAAGCTCTTTGTAGATTAACCTCTAATGCAGTGGGTGCTGACGGTATTCCAGTTAGTTTTATTAAGAGTACTATTGCCTCTACTTTGCCAACTATTACGAAGCTGTTTAATGCTTCATCAACATCTGGAGTGTATCCGCTTATATGGAAGTCCGCTTTGATCTGTCCCATTGGTAAAACGTCTCATCCCTCATGTCCTGCCGATTTTAGACCTATCAGTATTCTGCCAGCCTTATCAAAATGTCTTGAACGAATTGTCCACCAACAATTAACATCTTTCCTTGAACAAAATAATATTCTCAGTCCTTTTCAATCAGGTTTCCGTTCTGGCAATAGTACCACTACAGCCCTTCTTCATGTAACCAATGATGTAAGAATGGCAATGGAACGCTAAGAAATAACTATCCTAACTTTATTTGATTTCTCTAAAGCCTTTGATTCCATTAATCATTCATTGCTGCTAGCTAAATTAAAAAAAATTGGACTTGAGCCAGTGTGTTTGTCATGAATGTCATGGATTCAGTCATATCTCTCAGAACGAAGGCAGTGTGTCAGTATTGGAGAAAGTAGGTCTAGCTGGAGGGATGTTGCATGGGAGTTCCGCAGGGTTCTGTCTTAGGACCTTTATTATTTAGCATTTTCATAAACGACTTTTCTACAATATTGAAATACTGTAAATTTCATTTATATGCCGATGACTTTGAAATATATTTACACTTTAAAATAGAGGATACCGGTAAAGCGGTAGAACGCATGAACCATGATATCTCAAATATTTCTCTGTGGTCTAGAAAAAACGGATTAAAAATCAACAAGGCTAAAAACGCAGCCTATTATTTTGGGTTACTCTCGACTGTTGAACAAAATAGACTTAGACAACTTTCCCAGACTTCAGTTTGATAACGACATCTTAGACTACTGTAACAAAGTTAAGGACCTTGGACTGCTCATTGATAGTGGGCTGACTTGGAGAGATTATGTGACTGATACGTGTAAAAGAGTTTTTGCAGGGATGCATACCTTAAAGAAAATGCAAGATCTCTTGCTGTTCCACGTCAAAGTGCTCCTTGTAAAATCTCTTATATTTCTATATTTTACTTACTGTAACACCGTAGTCGGTGACATGTCCATGGTGTTGGCTAAGGCTGGAACCACACTGCGCCAAACAATTTGTTTGAAGCAAACCGAAACAAAATGTTTCAGTTTGACTGAAACATTCCCAATCCACATTGAAACAAACAGTTCACTCAAAGTTCCCAGGCATTTGCTTGTCTGTATCTTTTTTAAAGTGTTAAAAGTATCGTGTTAACCACTGTATATTACCGTTATGTCCGATGATGAGGAAATAGATGATTTCGTCCCAATTTTGTGGCAATGTTTATTGCAAAATTCTAAAATTCCTCGACAGTTTTGGGTGCATCCGTACAACGAAAGAAGAAGTTCTAATGATACAATTAAATCATTGTTATTTGAACCAGTAATTTTTGTTGTAATTTACACCAGTAGGACTACATATAAATAGATAGTGCATCTAATAGAGTACGTGTTCAAAGTTGAATAGTTTTTACGTTTTTAATTACCAACATATTTTGTAAATTATTTAAATGAAATCGTAAAAATTCACTATGGCTTTCTAACATTACGGCCTATAAAGTAATTATTTTAAGTCTAGGCCTAACCTAAAATTATTGTATATATTGTTGCCGTTAAGATAGGTAAATAAATTAAACATACACACAATAATTTTAGGTTAGGCCTAGACGGATGAATACAAATTTTATATTTATTGAATGTATTTACAATGAATGGACATTTAACTGTGTTTACCATATTGGCTTTTATGTTATAATTAATTTTATAGCTTTATTAAACATTAAACGTATGGAAACAGTAAAATATATTTGTATTAAAATCAAAATAATAATAAACAGCAATTGAAAGATTAAAATTTAACTTTAAACATTAGTTTCGCCTTGTAAAATAAATATTCAATAATAATAATGATTATCAAATACTGTTAAATTCAGCCTAGAATAGAAGAAGAAAGATGTTTACATCCCTTAAATAGTAAAATGTTTGATTCAAACCGGGGTTCTTCAAACAACATCAGGCGTGACTGGTTACGACTGAAGCAAACAAAACGTTTGACTGTGCCAGTGTGATCGCGTTTCCTCTACTACCGTGCTAATTCCGTTCCCCTGGTTTGCTTCAAACAGCCTGAGTCAGTTTGAAACCGACTCAGGCTGTTTTGTTCGATGCAGTGTGGTTCCAGCCTAACAGATTGCAGCGGGCACAGAATTACTGTATACGTTTTATTTTTTTATTTAAATCGCGATGCTCATGTTTCTCTTTATTATAAAACTCTCAACATCTTAAAACTTAATGAACTACGGACATATCATACTCTGATGATGTTACATTCCATTCTACAAACTGGAGTGCCGACTTACCTGGCAGAAAAGTTTGTCTATATCTCTAACATAAGTGCAAAGAGGACTAGAGGATGTAACACTACTCTTGCTATACCTTTGCACCGGACTATGAAATATAATAAATCATTTACTGTGTCCGCTTGCCGTCTGTGGAATTCGCTACCGGATGCAATTAAGTCTGCTGACGGCCGTGTCCAGTATTCAAAGCTATTGATGTCATATTTATTGTTCAGAGTGGATGATGCATCCCAGTTTTGAGGCGTACATTGGAAGTGTTTATTGTTCAGTTGTATGAATGTTAATTATGATTGTAATGCGTATTAACCTGTTTGTAATAATTGCTGTTAATGTTTTTATAAATTGCATAAGCTACATTTATTATTATTTGTTGTCTGTTAAAGTACTATTTATTTTTAAGAATTAAATTTTGTATATGTTTGTAATTTTGTATTGGGGTTAGGTGGAAGAGACTAAACAGTCCTAACCTCGCCACCAAAAAAAAGTCAATATCAATATCAATGCCCTTACTTTATCGACTTCGTCAGAT
The DNA here is from genome assembly GCA_018207615.1 of Philaenus spumarius. Classification (NCBI taxonomy): domain Eukaryota; kingdom Metazoa; phylum Arthropoda; class Insecta; order Hemiptera; family Aphrophoridae; genus Philaenus; species Philaenus spumarius. The sequence goes on from JAGFPH010011167.1 coordinate 28,169, forward strand.
TCTCATTAAACCTACCAAAATAACATACATGTTCTCCTATTAATGTTTTGTAGCAACAAAAACAGACTGTTTTATTTAAAATGTTGATGCAATATTATTACATGATGTTCAAAACATTGTACAAATGAATAACAAATTTACAAATTGTAAATACCTTGGGAACCATCTCTACATGTTAAGATATGTGATAAAATATGTTTTTTTAAATGATGTGGTTTCTAAATTTACAAGGCTAGGTTTTTTTGGTTTTATAAAGAAATAGTGTAATAACTCAAACAGTGATGTGTGAATCTCTTAAACAGGCTGAAAGAGTTAGGTGGCGGCACAGTACTCGATCTAGGAGTGTACGTGTTGCAGCTCGCTGTGCTTGTTTTTGGAAACGAGAAACCCACCGTGCTCAAAGCTGCAGGCCATCTTAACGAACTCGGTGTTGATGAGAGTATGAGTTGTGTTCTAACGTACCCGGGAGGTCGCACTGCCTCAATTTCCTCGCACGCTAGAGTAAAATTAACCAACATTGCTTACATAGTCGGCACGAAAGGAACTATTGAGGTATTTGGTTAAAGTAAATAATATAGTTGTTAGGTAAGTGAACTATTTATACTCTTTGCTGCTTTCACACGGGGAGCCGCAAGGCTCGTCCTAGCGAGCGGAAGCTTTTTTCGCTCCTTCTTCCCAACCTTTCACAAGGGGAGACTTTCGACTTGGGCGTTTTCAGTACGCGTAAATCGCGATGGATCGTATGCATGCTGTGGCCATTTATCTATAAGTTTAAATACCACTTACTGTGTGTCTAAACTGAACGATCGCAACCTTAATTTTATCTGATAATTTGGTAAAAAAAAGAAAAATCTTGAGAGAGATTACGAATAATCTCTCTGCTGTTTTGAGAACACTCTATTCATCCTTTGTACGTCAGCTCCTGGAATATGCTGGCCCCCCTATCTGCTTGGCCTGATTGATAAGTTCGAAGCTATTCGGAGGAAGTTCTTGAGGCTGGTGGGGATGCGGCGAGGACTGTTTTTGAGGGAGGTTCCACTTGCTGAACTTCTTCCTGATCTTCAAGGCAGGCATGTGGACGCTGATGTTTTGTTTCTGAACAAGATGATAAACGGTCTGCTTGATTGCCCAATGATCCTCTCTCGGGTGAATTTCCGTACTTCATTAGGGACTCGATCACTTGATCTGTTTAGCAGGCGGCACTTCTCACGCGGCTATGACTTCCATGGTTTAGTTGCAAGAATGATGAGGTTTGGGAACCATTTCAGCCACACAATTGACTTTTTCAATGATATTGCCTCATCAATTCGTAAAAGAGTACTCGATGTCTCCCTAGAATAAAATACAAGTAGTAAATTGTGATCACTGATCCTTATACTGTTGTATCTATTGTGTTTTGTTGATATTATTTTGTAGTTTTTACAGTGCATACATTATATATATTGTTATTCATATAAATATTTTACTATTCATTGGCTTTGTTACACTTTTACAGCACATATATAGAATGTTGTGGATTGTTATCCATTGTTATGTACTTATTAGCGAATTTCCATAGGAAAAATGAGCTATTGCAGTGGCCCTTATGGTCGGGCCGCATTTTAAGTCCGATTTGGTTCAAATTTGGTACACAAGTTGGTTGTCTACGTCGCTCGGACGAGTTCGTTAGCCAAAAAAATCCAACAACCGGAAGTACATTTTTTGACCGGAAGTAACTATTGTTTTAGATTTTTATTACGAGAATAAAAATGTTTTAAAGTTTTTTCTAAAAATATAAATGTAGGATGTTATTCTGCACATTTTGTTTTTTTTTCGCGACCTTATAGCTCGCTTGGTTCCCCCAAAATCGACCAAAACGTAAATTACCATATAAGTACCCGATTCGAAGCCAAGTGGTGCAAACTCGCGAGGCCACTAGGCGCAAACAAATTCTACTAGTATATTACGTACACACAGACAGCTGTTCAACGCCTTCGTGAGTAGACCTATTTCACAAATTGTTGGTTGAAACTCTAAAACATAGGCCTATAAACTTAATTTTGGAAATTTGCTGAACTCACGTCAGCGGTCCAGCTGCGTGGTCGAATTATTTATAGTTTGTTACTGTTATATATTTATTTGTAGTCTGCTGCATGTTGGTATTTAGTATTATTTACTTTGGCTAATTTATTTTTTCCTTTGATTATCTAGCCATCTGTTTGTTAATTATGTAATGGCTTTGCCGTTGGAATGAAATAAATAATGAACTCATAATATGTTCTCCAATTTGGAGCGTTCTTTATAACAAAAAATGAATCCTAATTTATATAAAGACTAAATAAGTAGCACTGAAATCTAAAATTTGTTCGATGCGACTCCCTTCCAAGCGCACGGTTCGAGATACTACTGGCTCTCACTCACGCGCACTAAAGGCCGGTGCTCCTGCTCCCCATGTGAAATCTCTGTTGTACTCTTTCTGTTGCATTCTGTCTTCCGAGCCTTCCTTCCGCTCGCGAGGGCGAGCCCTACAGCTCCTTGTGTGAAGGAAGTTTAAGAACCTTGTTTTTCTGACTCAATCACCAAAACGTTTATCGTAAAAAAATTCTCTATTTACAATTCTATTTGTAAATTTTTGTTACATTGGGTAAAGCTTTACTATATTTAAATTAATATTTGTACAGATATCGTTTCCTTTCTGGGCGCCTTCTAAAATGATAGTTCTGGGAGAAGAAAAAGTATTTCCATTCCCAGAAGTGGAAGGTGAATTTGTATTTAGAAACAGTATAGGACTGCATTACGAAGCTGCTGAAGTCAGACGTTGCCTTTTACAGGGTAAGTTTGTAAGGAATTTTCAGAAACTATTTCTTCTCCAGATTTATTTAGTAATGCTAGATATAAATCTATTTTACTTTGTTTGATGCTGAAGACTGATGGATCAGCATATAGTGCCAGTAACTGGGTTCGAATTCAACGTTGTTACAGGTTCCAACTGTTTTGTATGTACATACAGGTGTCCAACTTAGACTGTCCGAAACTTTACAGGTTTATTTGTCAGCTAAAAACAAGCCAATAATGCAATATAAAATGTGTCCTATCTTGATCTGTTTTCTGTCTGTCAGTATGTATGTGATTTTTACAAATATCTCAGAAACAATTTTAAGGTATAATCATGAAACGGAGTATAAAGATTGTTAACTATACAGGGTGACACGGAAACATTAGCGGGCTAAACAGGATCGGATTGCATACATGGAAATAAATTTAAAATGTTCGAATTCAATTTAGTTTAGTCGTAATCCACCATTTTGTTTTTGACGAAAGTTCACCGTATCTCCAGAAATAGATAAGATATTCAGTTCAAATTTGGTATGAGCGTTTTGTATGTTATGATTTACAAGCGTAACAAACACAAATACAGATTGAGTTCAACATAAAACAAAGTTAATTTTAAAATTATTACTGAATGCTCAAACCACTACGGCACTGACGGGAAAAATTACGAGGGCTGTTCGGGAAGTAACCTCCGTTTGCGCACGGCAGGACAGTCGGCGTCCAGCCGTGGTAGAGTGAAAGTCATCCGAGCACTAGTTGTTTTTCGGTCACTTGCCAAAATATGTGCTGCAATAGAAATTCCCTCCGTGTAGTGCGTGCTGTCATTTGATTTTTCACAAAGAATATTCGGCAGCAGCAATTCATAGAGAACTTTGTGCTGCGTATGCAGCAAAGATAATGAGTGAAGGAGTTGTTCGGGAATGGGTGAGCTCGTTTAAAAATGGCCGAACAAATGTCCACGACAAAGAAAGAAGTAGCAGACCATCCTGCGGTCACTGATGGTCCTGTGATTGAGAAAATTAACGCAAAAATTCGTGACAACCAACATTTCAACATCTCAGAACTTCTGGAAGAATAGCCACAAATTTCCAGGTCTGTTTTGTACGAGATAGTGACTGACAGGTTAGGCTACTGAAAGTTTTGTGTTCGATGGGTCCCGAAAATTCTTTCAGAAGACCACAAAACTCAACGAATGACCTCGGCTCTGGACTTTCTGATGCGTTATGACCAAGGAGATTTTTTTCTGAACAGATTTGTGACAGGAGATGAAACTTGGGTCAAGTACGTGAATCCTGAGACTAAACAACAGTCAAAGGTCACACGGCATGGCCACAGAAACCAAAGAAAGCTCGGCAAGATTTTTCCGGCAGAAAGCTCATGGCAACGGTGTTTTGGGACCCAAAAGGAGTGCTGCTGGTTGAATTCTTGGAACGTAGTGCGACAATCAATGTGGATTAGTACACTGCAGAACTGCAAAACAAACGCCGTGGTCTTCTTTCATCTGGCGTCATTTTCCTGCACGACAACGCTCGTCCTCAAGCTGCTCAGAGAAAACCAAAGACCTCTTTCTGTCAGTTCAAATGGGATGTTTTTATGCATCCTCCATACAGCCCAGATATGGCTCCCAGCGATTTGAGGATGATGAAGAGCTCAATGATGCCACCGGATGGCTTAAGGCACAGGCTGGAGATTTTTTACAGAAGGAATTTCAAAGTTAGTTAATAGGTATGATAAGTGCTTGAATGTTCATAGAAACTATGCTGAAAAAGTAATGGAAAGCCGTAGTTTTAAGATATATGTAATACAAATTTTGTATTTACTTCTGTGTTTTATTTATAAAAAAACGGAGGTTACTTTCCGAACAGCCCTTTTATATAAAAGAGTGGCTCTAGCGGCTCAACTGTTTATAAAACAAAATTTGAATACAAAAATCTAAACAAATTATATTGGTTTCCATAAGAGATTTTAAAGGTGGGCCCCAAATTGGAAAAGGGCGGACCAATTTTGTTAATTTCAATACACCACTAAGAATATTATGTAAAAGTAAGACTAGCTTCCCGTTGAAACTAGACTGAAAAAAGCAGTGAAAAGTTAGCTATTGGTTCACTTAAGACAAGGCTCCCTACATAGACTTGTACTACATAAGTCATACAGTACAATCTCCATAATCCGGCAGTGCGCTACACCAGCACGTCCAGCAATCCGGCGCTCAGAGAGCGACGGCAGGGCCTTCAACTTTTCAAATCTCTGCAAAGCCTGCATGTATGTGAGTCAGTGTCAGTTTGTTTGCTGTATAATATAAACAGCCATTGTGCTGTCGTTTGCTCGTGTACATCAGTAGTAGTTGTGTGTCTGTTCTCTGTATTATTGTATTAGTGTAATGTCGGAAAAACGTAAACACGTAAAATTAACTTTTAAAACGTTTAGAAAAAGGTGACAAGTTATCTAATTTAGCTAAGAAGCACATCATCGGCCGTGCGACAATACATGACATAAAAAAGGACATAAAAAATTGAGTCTTGATATGTCGGCGATTACAACATCCGTGGCTGACGAAAACGCCGTGTGTGTTCCAGACCTTTACGGCACTGCAATCTCGTTGTGCTTCCGCATCTGATATCATAATAATAAACAGACCACAGGAAACATGTTGAAGCTTTCCTTCAATCCCAAAAAGCAAGAACCACAGACAATTTTTTCGCTGTTAAAATTTAAACGTTTTATATTTCAATTTACTTTATTGCACTGTACTTTTTAGAAATTAAGAATTTTATGTAATAATGTATTGTTTTTCCAGTAGGCCTATTTTATATTATAACATGTTTTAGAAGGTACAGTAATTAAATATTACATATTTATGCTTGCTTATAAACAATGTTTTTATGTTAAATTTTCTTTTGCACCTAATGTTCCACTAATCCGGCACTACCAATCCCGATATAGGGCCGGATTAGCGAGATCCTACTGTATTTTAAATTGACCTGATTTCTGTGTACTAATTGGATTGAATCAGGTAGGCCATCCTAACAGTAATTCTCCTCTGCAGTGAAGATAAATAATTTAGGATGGAATTCAAAGTTGGTCACCTCTCCATTTCAGTCCCTGCGAGCTAAGACTAAGTGTTACCATTTTTTCCTATTCAAAAATAACTCTGAACGAAATATTGGCGATGATGTTGGAACATAAACACCGCAAGAAGCTAAATAAACAATCAGGAAAATCAGGTCCTTTTGTCCTGCTAAGAAACATAGAAAGATCTGGTTTTATTAAAAGCACTGTGTTTAAAACATTGAAAATGTGTGTTGAACATAATTGGTGAACTTAATACATATAAATTAAAGAATTTTTCCAAGTTTGTATGTTTTTAAATACATCCTCCTGTGAGTAGTCTGATATCTTTTTATTCCCCGACTTTCCACAATACTCTGTAACCCTATGTGGAGTTCAAACAATAATTTGTAGTCTGATAAATGTAGACTTAATTACATCTTAGGGACACCGTTTTTATAAACTTTGTTTTGTGAACTAATATTTATTGAACATGTTTTAGGTTTGAAAGAGAGCCCTCTCGCTCCACATTCAGACAGCCTGGCAATAGCTTATCTAGAAGATGCTATCCGGAATGAGATTGGTGCTCCCTTGGATGCATAATTTCTGATCAGCTGTTATAATTGAGAACAAATTCAGACAGCTTCCACTTGGTGCCTTTTTAAAATATATAAAGAAGTATACATATATATTTCTAAATACATTGTTACAGATGTATATTCATTGAATAAAGTTATATTTTATGTTATGAAGAAAGTTTTGAAAACAAGTTTATTGTAAAGTCTAATTTACCCTTCCTTCAAATATTTGTAAGGTTGACTGTCTGTCATCGTAAAAATTATAAGTATGTTTCCTTTTAAAATATTTGTTTACCAAGATCCCGACTCTACCGATTTGTGACCCTTTGCCTCATTAATTATTTTCTTCCATTTCTTTCTATATTTCGCCTTTCTCCTCCGGTTGCAAACTTCCAACTTCATATCTCAGCATTCATTTGTATTCTCTAATAATTTATTAATTTTAAGAACTATACAGGATGTCCCAGAAAGAGATAGCTGTCCCAGAAAGAGATAGCTGTTTGTCCATATTTAAAGAATTTCAAATAATGACATTACACAGTTTATATATTATTTACTATTGTTTACTAAATGTCAAGGAAAATCTTAAAAGTTATTTATACTCTCAGGCAAGATGTTAAGGCCAACTCACACTGCAGCAGACGGACGGACGAAAAATGCTCCCCTGCTTATCAAATGTGCTAACGCATACAGAAATCCATCCGTCTGCAGACGTCTGAATGCATATGTTTTGGAATTGCTCCGGAAGCGATATTTCAAACGTCTGCTTGCATAGGTTTAGTATCACGTATGCGCTATTCAGTTTCTCAACAGTCCCGCTAGAGGCTCTAGGGTTTGTTTACCAGTGCATTGTGTAAAACACGTGGGTTGTGTTTCTTTGTATCTAGTACGATTTTTACGTTTTAAGATATTTTGGTCGGTACAAGTACTGTTTATTCAAGAAAATAATGTATTTTCTAAATAAATAACTAAATAAACCATCAAACAAATTACTTGAATAAACAATAGTATTAATCGGCTAGTCGGAAACACTTAGTAGTGTACTAAGAGTAGACAGATGTCTGTGATTATTGTTTACGCGATGGTGATGTCATCATTCGTTATCTTGGCATGGCTTGCACCTGCTTCTTCTGTTGCGTCTAACTTCTACCCTACACGGCTTAACCCCCTCTCACAAATCTCCTTAAGTTTTTGTGAATACAGTAGTTTGATTCAGTATCAAGTAAACCATCGCATTTAAAACATGGCGTGTGTCATACTGCACATCGTTTGTTTAGTTTTTGT